>VXBO01002062.1:402959-435232 GCA_013400135.1 Rhinoptilus africanus
CCCAGAGGAGGCAGGGAGCCGAAGTTCCAACTGAGCAAAATAAAATTAAAAGCAGATGAGTTTTTTCTGTCTCAGTAGTATGTGCTACGGTATATAATGCCCGTTCCCTGCTTCAGAAAGGAAATGAAAGAATGAACTTATATGACTGATGAAATAAAGATATCAAAGTATTACTTGCCCCAGCTGATATGTACACTTCACATATAATTACTATTTAATATCTTTGTTTCCTACAAACCAGAAAAAAAAGATTACCCTCTCTCCCAATTCCCTCTTCTTGTAAACAAGCTGACGCAGAATCTTCTAGATCTGTCCTTTCTACTTGACTTTCTTCCTGAATTTATTCTCTTCTTTGCAAAGTAACGTGGTCTACAAAATGAAGCTATTTAAAATCCTAAATGAATAAGTGTTATAAAAATAATAAATTAGTGTACAAGACTGACTTGCACAAAACATATGTTATACTCTGAAATATATATTTAGACAGGAGCACATAATTGCCTGCTCCTTTTCTAATGGCCTGAAGCACAGCGCTAAATCTGAACTTCTCCCAAAGTCGCCCCCTCCCCGGTTCCGGACTGAGTTCAGGTCCCCGTGGCCTTTCACGTGCTGCCCGCTGGAGCGACAACCAGCAGTAAATCTCAACCACCCGCTGACCACAGGAACCAAAGAGCAGCAAACGGCCGTCGGCGATGGGAAAGATGGAAGAGAGGGCAGTGGAAGTGCCGGTCACGACGAAGGGCAGCAAGCCTAGGAGACCACACTTCCAGCTCCCCACGGGTGGGGGTGCAGACCCTGCCCCACCAGTCTCCAACCTGAGCTCAAAACTCCTGTATCCCCCATGTCTGGCTCTCTGGTGGGCTCAGGACTGGAATAAGCCCCCAGCAGGGGGCCAGGAGCCCCCCCTTCAGCTCAGCCCATGGCCCCCAGTACCTCCCTGAGCTCCACTGCAGGAGTTCTGGTCTCCAGCCCTGCCTGCGGGACGGACCTCAGACCTGTGCTGTTGGTAGCTGTCTCCTGGCTGGGCCACCATGGACATGCATTGTTGGATGTCTCCAGCCTGCTGCTCCTGACGGGACTATGGGCCCACAATCATTCCCTCCCATCACCCAGGGCTGTCAAGAGGCCAGTATCTGGCTGGTACCAGCAGCTTGTGTCGGAGGAGTGAAAGATGAGGCTCTGGGTCCCGCTGGGGCTCCACAACCACAGCCAATATGAACACAACTCACCTGAGGCAGGGAGAAGTTAACAAAAACAACCTGTCACTCTGTAACACTGAGCCTTCCGCTTATTCCTTGAAAAAACCCACCCTTAAACCAGAATAACCTTTATTTGAACATATTTACACATTCTGTTACTTTGTTTCTTTTTCTTGGTTACATTGTTTCTCCCTCCCAAAAGAAAAATTACAGTTTTCAACAGGAAAAAAGTTTAAATTACTTTCTGACCCAGCTTCTCCCAAAACACTGGTTGGCTTGGAGCTGCACAGTATTTCACATCAGGGAGTTTGTAACGTTCACGGAAAAGGGAAGCGGCTATCTCCAACTTTTCAGGAAGCCAAACCTCTCCCTCCACAAATGGAGCCTGTTCCCTCTGAAGCAAAGTAACCAGCACCAGCCCACGTCCACGAACGAAGGGGGCCGTCAACAGAAATAGAGTAATTCCTCCTGACCAATTCATGAATTGACATGTAGTTCCCGTGGAAACAGTGAGGTTGCTCTGAGAGGTACTCACGTTAAATAGTTAGACAGCAAAGTTGGACCTTCATTAATTTTAAGGAACTACATGGAGTCCTTCACCTAGAAACTAAAGCAACTCCAAAAAATAGCTTCTATCTTCACCCTAAATGTCCAAAAGGCAACCAACAATGAAAAACTGCGCTTTGCAAGTGAGGTGAATCTTTCTGCTGTGAAAGTATTGAAATGCTCTCTAACATTTATACAGCTGGAGCTAAACTGGGAGGCCACGCCAGAGGGTCAACCTGGCAAGCACCCGGTGGGAGCTGGCTTCTGTATTTCTGAAAGCTCAGCGGCAGAATTTTCCTGTAAATACACAAACAGGCATTGGATTTTTCCCTCAAGAAAGTGGCGGTGAGATCAGAAGGAAAGACTCATGGCAAAAAAAAAAAAAAAGGCTACTTTCCAGGAAAACAGACACGTGAAAATATAGTCACAGCTCAGTCTCATTGTGGGTGTTGAGACCTAAAGCAGAGAATCCCGGGAAATTAAGGCCTATTTTTAGTGCATATAGGATTTTGCTTTCTGTATATGTTGTTTCTCTGATATATGTTTTTTTCCCCTATTCAGCTTCCCTATCTGTCCAAGGTGTTTTGCAGACACTAGTGATTCAGGTGGCATAACCAGATAAATAACGGAGTTATTATCTTTAGGAAGCACAGATCTCTTTGTAATAAATGTACCTTGTAGCTTGATTTACAGCAAAATCCTCCTCCTCTTACTTCCCTGATGAGACCTACTTAAGTCAGTGAGACTAGTCATGATGATAAGATAATTAAGTTTTTAGTACAACTCCGGTTAGTGAGCAGAATGCAGTTCTGATATAATGAATCTACTGGCTCCAGTCTAATATTCAAAAGGTGTTGATGATTTCGGTATTATTCTTAACTGCACTCGGACGAAAAGTACCTTTTACACTAAAGCTGTAAACCCTGTAAAGGACACCATTCAAATCACCTTTTAAATTAAAGAATTGCCTTTAGAATGGCAAAGTTGAAGTTCAGCCAGCATAGCGGTGACACCTGCAAACTGACAGTCAAAGCCCCCTCCATTAAAATGGAAAGATTTGCATGAATGTGTTCTAAAATGACAGGAGACAGGAATGGGAGCTTCTAAGCAAGTTAGACTAAAATTTTAAGAGTGAAATGCCTAAAAATAGGCCCCTGAATGCATAGTTAGGCATCTATATAGACGCTGCTTGATTTTCAGTTGTTCTGATCACCCAGAGCTCCCATTAACTTCAGGAGCAACTGTGGGTACTCGGCTGTTCTAGAAATCAAGCCACCTTTATTCAAGGGTCTAAATATGGATGTCTGTACCCAAGTTTGGGGCAAAAAAATATCAAAAAAAAAAAAAAAAAGATTTTTGGCTACAGAGACATTTTATAAAAGAAAGTAATAGCCAAGTTTCATTTTCTCAGGTCACAATGCTTGAAACCGAATCAACATAACAATTAATAGTGCAACACATCTGTGGCAGAAGATTTTGTCTGAGGTGAATGGAAAGCTATTCCAAGATCCGTAGTTCTTAATTAGCAATCTGAAACATTCCACAGATATTTCATATTCTGTGACTGCAAAGTGTTACCAGGCCACCTAAATCTTTTTCATAGTACTTCAGTGTTGCCATTAATAAGCTTTTCAGGCTGGTCTGAGGAAGACTTTGCAAGATTAACTTTGCAAATCTGTAAGTATTAACTATTTAACTATTTCAGAATTAGCATTTTTTTTCTGCTTTTGGATCAAGTACAACCAGCAGACTTGAGCATATTTTTAAATACTATAAAATATGAAGAAGGGAGAATTACGTCTTTAATTCTATCATATGCACTCGGTTGTCAGAAGCCTTCTAAACGCTGTTTGCTTAAAGACCTCTTTTGTAGAAGTAATCCTGAGTTGACTTTGGGTCTAAGCCATTGCCAGGTCATGCTGAAGTGCGTAAGAGCCAGTCACGTGATAGAAAATCTGCAAGAAAAAAGAAAATTTATGATGGAATTATATATGACGATAAATCGGAAAACGTCAAGGAAGTAACAAATTAAAGGCATGCCAGATGAAGATGATGGATATTTGTTTGTGTATGTATGTGTGCGGGCATAAAATATGATGTAATATACCTTTATATTCTTGTTTATAGGATCTGAACTATGGGCTCTTGCTGCTTTGCTTGGAAAAAAAGAAAAAAGCAAAGACTCTTGTTGCTTTTAACTAAGCTTTCGAAAAGAGTCCGGTAGAAGACAGCGCTTTACTCTCGCTGTAATCTGATTTTGACAATTCCAGTATTATTTTGTGGTATTCAGAGTATCTAAAATTGATTATACTTTTATACGGCTCGTTTCAAACTATTCTTTTACCTGTCCTGTCTTGGGGGTGGGGGAGTGCTCCCCCCATTTTCTATGTTTGTTTAGGGTTTTTTTTAAATACCTATTTGTTTCATTGAATACAATGATTGGGACGTTTTATCTTACGTGTTTTTAGAAGGCGCAGCCTAGCAGAGTTTTAGTCATGACTGGGGCATTTCTGCAATCCCTGGCAGATAAAAGGATGCCACCCTTAAGAAATCAGAACAAATCACGCGACAGTCACTGCCTGTGTTGTAAGGCTCAGCGGCGATGGCAGCGGCAACAAGAAAGCTCATGCTGCTTTGTCATAAGCAAGGACATCATTTTAGGCCAAGAGTGAGGCAGTGGCAGCCTGGCAATGAAGCGAGCCAATATTTTTCTCATTGCAGGAGTGAGCCAGGGGTTTTCAACAGTCATGAATATTCACCTGCCATCTCTCAGCTGTTCTGTATTTCTTCAGACACGTCAGTGTTTCAGTTGCTAGGAAAGGTGGGAAAGGGAACAGACTGGTGCTTTTTTTCTCCCCTAAATCCCCTACATCTCATGTTCTCCCACCAGCGGTAACAGCACGAGGACTCTCAGACTTTTTTTCTTTGTTAAAGCTAATATCACCTCACCTCCTGGGTTTAATGAACACAGGAGTGAAGTTCAGCAGCCCTGGTGGTTTAGTAGTTCCTCTGACACTACACTGTATCCTCTGGGGCTCATACCCTGCGCCAGGGAGGTAGATCACGGGCAGATAGGTCAGAACCCTTTTTCCCACCAGGAACTACGCATTGCCACTGCACCTCATACACTCTTCCTCTGCCAGGAAGCACAGCGACCACCTTGTGTCACTGCACAGAAATAAAAGCAATTAGAAAAATGAGGCTTTGTAGGAGTCTGTTGCTTTTTTTTTTTTCCCCCAGAAAATAATCAATATGTAAAACCTTCTCTATCAGCAGTACCACGTGTAGGATGAGATGTGACTTTCTCCACAGCATGGAAATGTGTTGTGAACAGTTGTGACCCGGTGACACAAAGGGTCTATGAGATATCCTGAGGGTCAGCTGAACTAGGAACAGCCAGGAGTGCAGGGGAGAGCGCTACCATGCATTCGCTAAAGACTCCGTGGATGTACTAACTGCTCACCCACGTTGTAAACCTGGCTAAGGCAATTGCCAGCTGCTGGAATACCAGAGTCCCAGATGTCTGTAATAACGGGCCAAATTTAAAGAAATACTGGGCTGGAAGTGAACCTGTCATTAATAATGAATTAGATGTATGTTCTGTTATCTTTTAAACAGCACCAAAAAGCACATTCTGCAAAAACAGTAAGCCAGCACATTTAGAAAGATTACTTTTTCTCCCCACCAAGCTGAAAATGATTAACAACGAACCTGTTTCTCAATGTCTTCCAGCAAACTACTGGCACCCAGGCGAAAGAGCTCTGGTGTTAGCCATTCCACTCCCAGTTCCTCCTTCACCAGCATAAGCCAAGTAATAGCGTCTTTTGCTGTCCGGATGCCCCCAGCGGGTTTAAATCCAACCTTTATACAGAAAAAAAAGAAAAAAAAGAAGTGCAATACACATTTTCATTCATCAGCAAGCCTAGAAGAGCAATCAGCGTTTGTACACTGCAGCCTCAAAGTGCCCGTGGTGTACGTAACAACCTCCTCGGTAAGTATCTGACTCCACGCAGCACAAACCCCGGAGCAGCGCTGAGAGCTATCAGGCCTCAACCGTCACCACAAACGACAACATTTCCCTCCCAAGGGACCACAACTGAGGGAGTGATACTTCTGACCCCAGCGCACTTTCTCAGCCGCTGGGTTTGAGGTCTAAGGGGAGTACTTTGCCCATAGCACCAATTAGGCCAAGGGACGGAGGCAGGAGCTGGAATATCTGCGTACCACCTACTGCCCACGTCACAACCTAATTCCAAATGTGCAACGACAAATATAACAACACCAAAGATGCTGAAATAAAGCACAGGAGGCAGCTGACTCACGTGGAAAGCAGTGAGAGATGGTTCTAATTTATAAAAAGCCTGTGCACCGCAGTTATACATGATCGGCTTATACATGATTCAAACCCATCAGAGGGTTAGTTTTCACTAAAATTTTCCAAATGGGAATTCAGTTGGGTCTGCCTTTACCAAAATTTGAGAAGTTTTGTGCTTCACAGGAACTGCAAAACTTCTCTGCCAACACATGCTGGATACGCTTTCAGTCACTTGATGGGAGATACGTGTTGTATTTGGTCAGGTGAAAAAAACCTGTCTTTGAGGTAAAGCACGACTTGAATCCCATGAACAACCTGCTGTGTAGAGCCAGCACTGAAGTGACTTGGCATGCCCCCCTAATGCCAGTCTTTTGGTTTTGTGCCATTTAAATGCATCTCAATCTGAGACCGAGCTTGTGAGACCCAGCTATCAAATCCCTCGTCAAAAATTTTGTCACCTGCATTAGCCAAAATGTTGGCCTGCTGCAGCTTATTAAGCTCTTGAAAAACAAAACAAAATTAAATTTGAACAATCTCTACAGTAGCACATGATTCTTTCAACATTTCCCTCGTTTCCTTGCTGTCAGCCTCCTTCTGCAAGAATTATCATTCTGACTTGGGTATATACATTCCTGAAACCTCATTGCGTTGAGGATTTCTCTGTAACTTATGGATGTAATAGTGGAATCAAAAACTATCTGTTTTTAAACACGTTTGGTAATTTCTTTTATAGTGCTTTCAGGACAAACAAACAGAGAATAAATCCTTCTCTCACACCACAGCATTGTGATAACAGCATACTTCCAACGAGATTATAAAGAACAACAACAGAAAAGGCTTGATAAATCCAAAACACAAAGACTGTATTTTTGTGGATGGACGGATGGATGCATGAGTGTAGGCATACATCTGTTAACATCAGATTTCCAACAGGAACTTAAACCACAGCAACTGGAAAAGTATATTCTAGACAATAAATTAAAATGGGGGGAATGTGTTTTCCCTCAGGAAGAGAAATTCTAATGAAATTCAAATTTAGATTTCTTCCTAGAAATGTAACAGCTCTTTGAGCTAACCTGTGGCAAAACCAAGCAAAATAGAGAATTAAAAACACCATGCAGAATTCCTTCCCTTTTTAGCAAATTCTGAAAGCTCTTTTCTTTGCAAAAAAGCTGAGAAAGACAAGCCGGTCCTCTCCTCCATTTACCAGCTTCCCAAACGGCACATCTGACTGACATAAAAACGCAAAAAGGAAGGGGGGTTGGAATTGAATTCAAGAGCAGTACAAAGTCCAGCTACCACTTTCCTGCTGTTTCACAGCATTTCATTATTTTGCTTAATAAGTTCATCTCCTCAAGAATTTTCCCTTCACCTTATATTATTAAAAGTAATAAGTTTTTCTGGATTGGGGGTTTTCCCAACAGAAAAACCAATTTATGTATGTCCTTCAATAATGACGGGAAAAGATTATTTCCCATTATATTGCACACTTTTCATATCACCACCACAGCTTATCATTCAATAAACGTTGCTCTGCAACTTGTTCCTTTCCTCGAAGAAGTTTAATTTCTGTATTAACCTGTTTTTCCCAGCCAACGCCTTGCTGGAAAGCATCCCTACAGCAGCAAAATGAGTTTGTTGAAGAAACCATTTAGAAATCTCTTGTCACTGATAATATTGTCTTCAGTTAATAAAAGCACATAAAGTCAGTTTACATCTAATTCACTGACACACACATGCACGCAGACATAAGCACTCACTCTTAATAACACATTTTAGACCATGAATGCTTCCTTTTAAAGCAAGAGGCGAATTTAACATTTATATCCAATTATAGGTCCAAAGCTGTGTTAATGCAGCAGAGCCCAATCTCTGGCACGCAGCTCCTGTAAGCGGCACTGGTGCCGAGGTGAGTCGTCCGGCCCCAGAGACCCACCTCGGGATGGCAGCAGCGATGAGGCTCCCGCAGCTATCGGAGCTGCTCCAGTTGTGCGTGGGAGAGATGCAGGCTGGGGAAGGGAGGAGTGAGGGCAGCCCAGGGATCCACACTGGCCTCATCTAGATGACTTCAGAGAGCGGATGGACACACGTCTAACCCGCTGTCACATGCTCCTCAAGCTCCAACAGCCCCTGAAGCCACCTCAGCCCCTATCCCACTGCTCATCCCACATCCTAACATCACACCCCTGCAGAAGGGACAGAGAGGTGAGCTGGAGGTGACAGAAGGGTGACCCAGAAATGGGGAGAGGGTTCTAACTAGAGATATGGTTATCCTTCCCGAGGCTGCAGGTGAGGACAAAGCCCGCTGCTGAACACCAGCACCAGATTTAACTGGCAGCTGCCACTTGCCCACGGACAAAGGAGCTGAGAAGTGGCTTGAGCCTTCCTGGATAACCTCCTCCTTTCTCACTGCTGCAGCACAAGGATGGATGCACGGATAGTTCATCGCTGGCCCTGATGTATGTTCCCTCCTGCTCCTTGCCTCCACTGACCTCCCTTGATAGTGACCTGATGGATAAAAGTGTACCAGGATGTGACATTCTTCTGGCCACTGTCCCTCCCTCCCCGCCTGCATCCCAGATAACAGGATCCAACTGGATCTGCCTTCTTGCCCCCTCGGAAAGCCCCTGTGGGCAAAGGAGAAAAAAGCAGAATTGATCCCTTGGGTTGCCAGAACGAAGTCAGAAAATACAGTTGTGTACTCTGGACACACTCTCAATGGCTATACATTTTTATAGCTCCAGAGAGGTTTATGGGAGTATGCCAGTCACTGTCAGCTTGAGATTTGCCCTGTTATTAATGGAGATGAGCATTTAAATACCTTAAATGGCGAAACAAAACCCAAACCCAAACGCAGCATGGGATACATTAAGATTACATGAGCTTTTAGGGAATGAAGTGACAGTTATTCAAGGGAGTAAAGCCAAAAGTTATCTTTTTCTTCTGTTAAAAGTATACAAATAGTAGCAAATCAAACGAGGAATACAAGAGAGAAGTCCCATTACCTACTGCTCTTATAGCCACAGAAGCTAATGTATGTGGATTAGCCATGGATTTATATGATCTGCATTATGAAACTATTACAGTCCTATTTCCTTCTGAGTGAGGCTGTTTTGTTAATTTTTATAAAGGTAGCGAGAACTACCTTGTTGCCAGTTTGCCAGTAGAACTCTTTAATGGCTCGCATCATGACTACTCCGACGGGAAAGGTCGCGTTTTCCACCTCCTTTCCTGTAGACGTCTTTATAAAATCCGAACCTGAAAGGAAGCAAAAAAGCTTTATGGCAGTTTTAGAACAAGAGCCACTCTGCACATACATCGCTCACACCCTCCAAGGATGTCCTCGTGTTTCACAGCAATTATGAAGCATTCCTTTGCACGTACATCCCTGTGGTGTCGGTGCCAAGCTTGCCCACCCGGTTTCAGAGCAAGACAGACATTTCAGTGGCTAAATGAACATCCTAGTTTTTAATTCTTTGCTCTAGCTATCAAGCTAACAATCTCTTCAGGACAGTCAAATATAATATATGCTCCTGTGCAGACAGTCCATATATTTGTATATATACATTACCAGGAATGTGTTTGACTAACTACAACAATGGAAATTATTACCTCTGAAAAATTCTGCACATAAATCAACATTTTCGTATTTCCACAAGGATCTTCCTGAATAGAAACAATTTTCATCACTTTCTTTAATTTAACTTTGCACCTATTTAGTCTCACATTTGACAGTCTAGTACTGCATCTCCTGCAGCTATTTAAAGTGAAAGGAAATAAATCCCACGTGTATTTATGAAGCCAGCTGTTTAATATTGTAAACAGCAGAAAAACTCCCTTCTCCTGCATTTTGCAATTGCAACGTTGGAAATTACTATACTTAAAGGCATGGTCCGATATAATGCAGTAAAAAGGTCAAAATATCTGTGTTATTCGAAGAAGGAGAAGTTAGCCTTGGTCTATTTTTTCTGGTCTCTCACTTCTGAACAATATTCTCCACTGCCTGTCCTGAATACTTGTGCATTCTTGCTGCTCTGGGTTGGCTTAAAACAAATCCTGCAGCACAATATAACAAAAAGCTGAGAAACTACCAAAAAAAAAAAAAATTGCCTCACAGTGTATGAACCTTCATTGACACAATACAATGACAAAACTTCTTTAATTGCATTAGGGCGCACTTCATCCCTGGGAACCCACTTCTTAGAAAAGGTCTACTGTGGGATCATTAATTATCAAAAGTAATCGGGAGAAGAAGAGGGATAATTCAAACACTGTGTAGCAGTGCATCATCCACTTAAGTCAATTGGCACTGCATCTGCTTCCACTTCAAATTTGGCTCAGGGTCCATTTTGTCTCTTATTTGAACGATGATGCCTCTGCAACATCCCCTGGAGCGAGCAAGGGAAGTTTCGCTACTGGCTCAAGCTAAAGAGTTGCCTAGACTACATTTTGACGGTGTGCTGCGGCACACTCCAGAGACTTCCTGACGGAGGCTGGCAGGCAGCTCGGTCTCAGCCTGGCAGGGAGGTAAGACAAAGCCAGGCATGTTTCTGCGTCCTGAGATTTAAACTTAATCGAATGGTTTCACGAACACTGTGTCTCGCAAGACCGCGGTTTTCTCTGTAGGCTTCCTGTCTAGGCACTAACTCAGCCCGCTGGTGATTAAATTGCAGCCTCCTATGACAATTCCTGCTCTAAAGAGAAACAGTCATTTGTGAAAAAAGTTCTAACTCCAGAGAAAGTGCAATGAACAAAAGAGGCAATTAATAGTTGATTGAGCTTTGCAAAGAACGGAGGACATGTGAGAGACAATTGAGCTACATATTTCAGAGCTAACCCCTTCCAGAGAGACACTATGGACATCTGATAGTCACATTAAAACAAGTAACAGTGTAAGTGAAACTTCAACAGCACCAAATTATATTTTTAATTTCCCTTTCGAAATGTAGCACTCGAAGTCCTTCAGCGCAATACTTTTCATTTTTTCTAGTATAAGGTAAGTCAAAGCTTTTATAAGTCTTATAATTACAAGTCTCTATGGTACAGTTTCATTAAAAACTTTCATTAAACAACAGCTGCCCTTGTATATGGTCTTCTAATCAATTTGGTCAAACAGAATGACTTCTAATCAGCTGTTGATAAAAATAGAAGATGAAATTTTAATTCTAATAGATTAACCACAAACTCAAGATAGTCTTCAAAATCCATCTAGCTCTATTCTCCAGTGGATTTAACGACTATTCAGCAACTCATTACTAAATAGAACAAGATGAACATTTTCCAGTTCATTAAAGAAATGTACTATGTATTTTTGCATTGTCCTCATGATTCGTTACAGGGAGTCTTAATTACAAGATAATGGATAATGGTTATTAAATGCAGACTCCAGTAATGAAGCTCTATTCATTTGCGAGCCTCAGAGACTGCAAAGAGGGGAAAATAAAATTACTAGCTTCAAAAGATTAACGGATCAAATTATTATTCAATTTTGAAAATCTCATTCAGACTTCATAGAAACAAGAAGAGATTAAAAACTAGTATTAGTACAAAAGTAGTGCATTTATATATTTATTTTTAAATAATATCTTAAGGCTATTACCAGAATAATCAGCTTTAGATGTGATTATTAGACAAACATACAGCCAATTTAGTAGCATCCTCTAACAATGAAAACAATACATTTTTATTTCCTGATCAAATTCTATTTATGACACAAGAGCTTGCTAGGAGGATTGCATGCAGCCTCTTGCAGAAGACGGAAGATGCCCGCGAGCAGAGAGCACCACAATGGGAGGTGCTATTAATGTTTCGATTTCAGGGACGAAAAGGGGGATTTTAAAAATCAACCACTGCTGCAAAAAAGCACCTCCATAAGTAGACTTTATGCCAACCTGGATATGAGGGAGTTTCACCAGGTCTATTTCTTATACAGGTTTTCAAAAACAAGTCTAAGGAATGAAGTTCAGCAGGAGTTTCATCTGGAAATGTAAGTGATGATTTAGAAATGAGGCTTGTAGCCCATCATCCCATCTTCCTTTGAGTGTATATACTCAAAAAATCAAGGCCAATGTTAAAACAAATACACCATGGGTGGCTTTCCTCTTCCCTAGGGTAGCTTATGTGATTCCATGAAACATTAAATCAAAGACTTAAAAATATTAGTCCTTCAGGGTAGACTTCTAGGCCCAGTGAGCCTGGAAAAGGCCACACTTTCTACTCTTTTTCAATGCGTAACCACATAACAGTACATTGCCTTTCCAGGCAGCCCATCATGTAAGACTCATTGAAGAGAGGAGATATCTAAGCCTTTTCGAAACACAGCAGCATGAGACGCCTGTTTCAGGTGGGCTTGCTGCCAACCTAGTAGCCCACCTACGTGTGATAAGCCACCACAGCCTGGCAAGGTAAAAAACTGCATGGGCTTACTTTAACCAGAGATGGAAATCCGAATAAACCTTAAGAAATATGAACAGTGCCACAGCCCCTGTTTGAGAGGCCCTCTCTGGTTGACAGCAACCAAGCTCTCGGCACTGCAGGGAGCCAGACCACTTGGGCTGCAGTCACACGTCTTGTGAAATCAGGAAGAGTATTTTGAGATATTAAATCCCCTCTTCTCTTGTGCTTCCCACCCCCCGTGCATGCACGACCCTCAGCCACTGCACTCCGCCAAAGACCACTCAAAATAAGTCAGTTGAACGTGCACACACTAAAAAGAAAATCAGTGTCTTCATGGTGTGTTGCCTAAGTCAACCTGCCTAGAGCTCAAGATGAAGTCCACCATATTATTTCTATTCTAGATACTGACACCCCCTTATTTATGGCAAGGCCAGAGGTGTAGAGCTGAGGTATACATAAGCTGAGTGACTTGCCCAAGGGGTCTCAGCAAGCATTTGGCAGGGCAGGGATTGAATACCCTGGTCTCCAGAAGGCCAGAAGAGGTGCCATGACTGGCCCGCCCCACGGCTATCCCCTACGTCATCTTGAGATGCTACAAAGCTTCCCAGTCCACATAACACTGAAGCAGAGCACGAGAACTGGAGAGTCTTATTTAGATGACAGCAACCAGCAAACACACTCTGGTTCCATAATTAAGCAATAAGGAATAACAAGCAGTATAGCAATCGTGGAGTAATCACAACCTTTTGGTTGTGAAGTGCTTCAAATGCCCTTGGGGAATGATTATCTCCTGATAACTACAGACTTTATGTTGTTGCCTTACTCTTAATAAAGAACAAAGATGTGTCTGGCAGTTTTAAACAATAGTTTAGAGAGAGCTGCTTGCAGAGGGACAATTATGCCACGCTACTTTGTGAGCACTTGCAACGAGCACAAATATATCTTGGTTGCTGCAACTCAGATACAACAATGCGCGGTGACATAGCGTCAACACATACCCTTCCAAGACTTCTAGGACTGGTGGCAAAAAGAGGCATGCTGCTGAGGGGACCTGCAAAAGCCCCCGCTGTTTGTCCCGACAAGGTAGCAATGATAAAACAGTACATTATCAAATGTGCATAAAGTCACATTAGCAAGTCATCTTTCTATTTTATGAGTACCTAAAATAAGGGTCTTAAGATTCACAATTAGCCTGACAAGGGGTAACCAGGTTATCAACCCTCTGAAATTAAGAGGTAGGGCAAGATATAAAAGGCTAATGTAGTAGCTAATTCTTGTCAGTTGAGTCATTGTAATTGTCCACTTACACATCCTTATCCTACTCCAGTGGCAAGATCAGATATATTCCCTGCTAGCTTAACTTTGGGGTTGAGGAGGAGAAGAGAAGACAAAGCTGTGACAACTCGCTTTAGCAGTGGCTCACCAAGCAGCTTTAACTCCATCACCCATGGCTATACTGCCAGACCACTTGGTTAGGTGCCTACGCGTGTTTTCACACGTGCCAGTGTCCAAGCCACCATTTTGGAAATTGCTAGCTTATAACTTGGTCTTCTGTGAACTGCCTATTTTTTGCAATTCTTTTTGGAAAAGTGCCTGCACAGAGCAGGGAAAAAAAAACACCACACCATAAGACTCCATGTTTAATGTTTGTTTACAAAATAAGAGAACCTTTCTAATGACATATCCCATCACCTCAGCTTGGTTTTCAAGACTCAGAATGGGTGCTTCCTTTCTTGTAGACCACCTCCAGTAACAGGCGTTTCGCAGGCCAAACGATGCCTGCAGGAACACTTACACATGCACACAAAGGGACAAATTATTAAGTCCATACTTATGCAAAATGCCCCGTAGATGACGTCTGAAAGAATTCAGCACTCCTGAATTATGCATAGCTTGCTAATGCACCACTATAGTTTCTACTTCAGGTCTCCATAGAATACTATTACTTAATTAGCATTAGTTTCTTGTTTCTTTGAAGGTTCAACAGAAAGATCCATATCACCTTCTGTTGCTCCGCTTTATCGCATAGGCTCTTGCTACTTTTAGAGCATTCCTTCCAGTCCAATCCCTATTTGGTATGGTGAAAGAGAAGATAAATAATGGACGTGTGCTCGGAGCTTAAAGGCCGCAGCTGGAATCCTTGTCAAAGTTGGGTCTTGGCTTTAGGCTTTAAAGCAGACTAAAGCGCAGGAGGAAACACGCCCCTAGTCCCCTCCTGTATTGCCAGGCAGAAGCAGTGTTGGGAGATGCCAGGCAATTACATGCTGCCGGAACAGCCATTCCTCTTCCTCTCCAAAGAGGAAGCAGCAGGATATCCTCCCAAAAAGTGACTAGCGGAACCACAAGGAAGTTGTGGTCTGTACTGTTATCTCCTTGTCAAATTTCATGTTTCTTTACAGAGATTTCATTTTTCTTCCGTAAAACTGTGTACCATGTATTACACTCAAAGGCTTTAACAGTGTATGACCTATATTAACCTTACTTCATTTTGCAGATGGCATAACTGGAACTGGTTAAGCAGTTTGCCTAATGACACATGACGAGCCAAAGGTAGAAAGAAGAAATAAATCAATGCACCTCAACACCTAATCCTAACCGTACTATAGTCACTGAGAAAAAAATACACCTTGCCTCTCAGCTTACCCATTCGCAATGCAGTCTTCCTTTACAGACTATTCTGTGGGTTATTTTTTGCCACTCCCCTTCTGATTTTGAGCAAGATAGAAAATACAAGAGATGTCAGTGCAAATCTCCTTTCTACTCTAGCATAGGCTCAGCTTGAGAGCACATCCCTGTGCACACCCAGGGCAGAAGGCAGTGCTGGCGGCACATCTCTGGCCCCAGATGCCCAAACCCATGTCCTCCTCTGGACCAACACCCATGACAAAACAGAAGCAGGCAGCGGTGGCGCGTTTTGCTCAGTGGAGAGAAGAGTAAACAGGGTCAAAGCAGTAGCAGAAGTGGTACATGGAGATAGAAGTGCGTCGGTTACCATTAGCTTCAACATGTGGCTGTTCCACCAGCTACCAAAATACCTGAAGAGTAACGGGGAAGAGAGTAGAACCACAGACAACTGAAAAGAGCACGCACAGTGTGCTAGAGGTGAGAATAGCTGCAGCACCTGCATAAAACTTAGTAGAAGTGCTCCGCAGCATGCATGGAGGCACAAAGGAGCAGGCTTGCTCCCTCTCATTGCCATCACCACCATCATCTCCGCATTACACAGCGGCTACCTACAAAAAACGGCAGTCACGTCTTTCAACACCTTGTTCCAGCTCTTTGCTGCAAAGACAGCGACGGCTGAATTCTGCAGATTGCCCTGATGTCCAAAAGTCATCTTTCGCATAACAAAAGCTAAAGATTATAAAATAATACGTTGTCTCTGTACCGGGATATGAATGCAGCCAAGGGCTGAGGGGGATGGTGACTTCCTCTGCTCCGGCAGAGTGTTAGTGTCCCACGTACAGCAGCTTAAGGCATGCTGGGTGTTTGAGAAGGAACCACGACATTCATTCTCATCACTTTCCCAGTAACACACAGGCTGCTGCCAAAACAGGTTGTTGCTCCTTGGTGGAGCAGCACAAAGACTGGCCTCTCCTTTCAGATTAAACGCAGGCACTCAGGCTCTCAGCACCGAGACACGCGCTCCTGCTGGGCTGGGTGAAAAAGCAAAATGCTGCGGGAGAAACTAGACTTGATTTGAAAATCTCACCCCTTAAGTTTTCTTTACAAACACCGAATTGCATCACGTCGTTTACTTGCTCACACTTAAACTAATCTAAACAATGACAAACTATCCTAAACTGCGATATAATTAAAACAGCACCGATCTAGGTCAGGCTTTTTCCCTCTTGGCATTCTTGGGTTTGGATCAATACATCTCAGTCTCCCAAAATGTTGTCCAGTACATGACATATTACAGACTGAGGCTAAAACCCTGATATATCTACCAGTAATAGCACTGCAAATTGGAAGAAAATAATAAATATGCATGACTGCTTAGAATCACAGCACTACACAGCATATTGCATACCATGTTTTAGCAACCACATTTAGCTTTGTGCTTTTTAATGTTGATAGCAACTTCGAAACAAATATGTTAACACTCAGGTATGCTCACGTATTGTCTATTAGCTTGTAACAAAATTACTCAAATTGAAGAAATAGCTGTTTAAAATCCATTTGGAAATACTCCACACTGAACAAAACAAGTAGAAAATCAGTCTACTTTATCAAGAAGATGCTATGAATTTTAAAGATTTTTTTTAAAAAAACCCATACATAATACAGCCAAAATCATGACACTTCAATGTCATTTTGAGTGTTTTTCAACACCTCATGATAAAAGCAGTTTAAGATTCTGTTCTGACTCAAACACAGAGAAAGGCAGGATTGATTTTTGAGATTTAAAAGTCATGTCTTAATGCCACAATCAGAATCTGTCCGGCATCCAGCCTCTTTGTCATGCAGAGGACAAAAAGCCAGTGTCAGCCCCTCTTCCACACTGTTCCCTAGGTATAAAAAGGCAACTGGCACTGGTGGGGGTTTCAGCACCCGGGGGATTTCCAGTATTTGAGGCATTTCCCAAGAGCACTTCATGGCCAATGTCAAGCTTTTGGCTTTGCCTGAAACAAACAAAAAAAAATCTAATGTGTCAGATCACACCAGACTCATCTATGATGTGTTTGTTTCCTCCTGGCTTTTATAAATCAGGTGGAATAGGTTACTTAGGGGCTTGCACAGAGGGCTGAATATTCTACTTCTTGTCATCATGAGATTACTAGGAAAATGTCAGGCACTTTTAGTTTAATTTTTATGATACTTGAAAGTCTCCAATAGAGCCAGCTTACAAACGCGTAGATTCTATCATGAACTTCCTGGGTGCAGGTGTTGGGCATTCTCCTGATGCAACAAATATCCAAAGGGTAATACCCTGGAAGGACTTACCTTCGCATAAGGCAGCACAGTAAAATGGCAAGCTATGGTTGCTTTTAAACCACACCGATCTTACTCACAGCTCCTCCTGCCCAGAAGTTTTTGCCCCTCCGAGTGTTTCCTCCTTCTCTCCCAACCTTGATATTCTGACATCTGGCAAAACTGCGGAAGCCCACGTCTGTAGGCTGCAGCGTGGGTGACAGCTTCCAGGTACTGACAGATGTTTTCTCCACTGCCAGGAGGGTTGTTTTTCACGGTTCCTGTTCATCAGGTAGCCTGAATACCAAACAGCCTGCTAGCCCCCTTCGATGAAAAAAAACCAACCAAAACCCCTGACTGTGCAGCAACACTCCAAGCAGGAGGCACCTCTCTGCTGGGCATCAGGGAAAGACACACTTCTGGGTTTTTTAAGAAATCTTCCCCCCCCCCCACTGTATTATTAACGATGCTTACATGGCAAAACTAACAATTTTTTTTCAAAGGGCTGCTTTATGAAGGCATGTTGCTGATAAATTCAGTCAGACTTTTCTGGCACAACACTCTACTGAGCGCTACTTTAAAAAACGAAGGAAATAAAAAAAGACCCTTAAGAGCCATCAGAAATAGGCAGCAACTCATAAAAAGGTATTTAATATGCTGGGGCACTGTTTCTCCACCTCCATTTGTCAAAAGCCTGTGTGCCGATTTGGTCACAGACTGCAATCCTGGTGAGCATCTCAAACCAAAAAGTAGCAACAATCTGACAAAACAAATGCCTGGGTTTTGGTTAAAAATAATTGAAACTGATATAGAAATGCACATTTAGTTAGCCCACTGGCAAAATGAAGACGATACTTCAATCTTCAAGTCTATGTTTTTTTATATAGGTTTTACATTTTTTAAAACCTCCACTAAATATATATAGTATAATTTTGTACTTCAGCATTTCACGCTTTTTACTGAAATACTGCGAATGAAAGAAATTGAGTATCAAACTCTCTTTGTGTTATATGCACATATATTCTCATAGGTATTTAGTGGCAAGTTATTAAATGTCACTATTCATTGAGACAGTACATTTTATGGCTGTCTTAAAGAAAAAAAAAGCAAAAAACCAACACACCGCTACCTAAAGGTTGTAGCTTTGCATGGCTGTATTTCAGACCCTTGCTTCGGTATCAATGGTTTCTTCATCCACGCTTTCAAATTCAGAAATAGAAGTGGTGAAGCAAAACATTACTTGTGTTTTACCGAGCTGTCACTTGCCAAACCGCAGTGGTAGTGATGGTGCCACCGCCGCACCAGGAAGCACGAACGCCTGCTCTACACCTTTCCTTCTGTAATCCTAAACTTCAGCCATAAACAGCAAAAAGCTGGGGTGCTGCCTCTGCATTTGAGCTTGGTCCTGAGCACACTCAGTTTAGGTCACGCAGACCCTAACAGTAAGCAAAGCTACCCCAGGCTGCACCCCAAGAAAGCACAGATTTGATGAGAACCGACAGACCCCAACCTGATAGAAGTAAAGCCTTGTAAGATCCATACTTTCAGCTATGACTTCTAACAATATTTAAATGGGTATTATTATTTTCGGTAGTGACTCCAACTAGTCAGTGCCAGGAGCGGTTTCATGAGGCATACATAATCTGAAAGAAAACTATGAAAGTTTAAACACGATCTGGGGAGGTTTTGGTTTTAACAGTAGTCACTTTTAATTAAGTAAATCTTGATCATGCCATGAGACTAAAAGGACGTTTAAAAACCTCTCACTTTTCTCCCCACCACCCCAATAGAGACGCATATATTTCAATAAAGCAGCTGTTCTTCACAGATACTGAATCGCAGCTGAAGTCACAGGGAATTATGTGTTGAGCATTTCTCTACATCAAGTTACAAACATAGGCGTCTACTAATTATTTACATGGGAAAACACAGGTCCGCAGGTGAGTATAGCAGCGTTGTATATATCTTATCTATCAACTAAGCACAGTATTCACTTTCCGAGCCATCTTCTGCAGAGTGCTTTAAGGCCCCCAGACATTAGCCCAAGGCCAAACCTCATTGTCTCCATTTAATTACCTATCTTGTCAGACTTACAGTGATCAAAATGACTGAGTGAAACCAAACGGTTACTAGTAACAGGAGATGGTTGTTAACCAGCAAGCTAAGGTGGGTGTATGTGCGTAGAGTTCAGGAGAAAAAGATGCTGCTGCGTGCTGTTTGCTTCCCCAATGAGAATTTATAAAGGGGAGTGAAAGTGCAATATCAAATGAACTAGCAAGAATCGAAAGGACTGAAAACCCAGGAACCAATGAAGTCAAAGAGGAACGGAAAATGGATTCAGCCCTAAAAAGATAAAATTATTTAACAACTTATTAAAACTGTTCATCATCGTAATTAAAATGCAAGTCCCTAGAAAAAAAGTGGCACAAGAAAGGCAATTATTTATGAGGAGACTTTAAAAAGCCATTTACTGTGAATTTGGGAGAGAATCAGCCTGAAAGGGTTGGTAGTAAAAATAAATTGTTTGTTTATTCATAAAACTTATTTTGGTCTAGCATACCACTAAGAACCCCCAACATCTGCTCAGGGCAGCTGTAAGCAACATTAGGAACGCTCAGCCAATTTATATCTTTCCTTTTTATTAAAAAATAAACAGGTATTTCTAAATTATTCACTAGTAAATTAACATTAAAAAGTTCCATATTTTGTGGAAAGCCGTCTACAAGCTTAGTATGAACATGATGATCTAAACCTTTCTACGTTTCACTGGCTACTCTTTACGTGATGTCCCACCTAATTTAGCAAATGAAGACGTAGAAAACCTACAAGCCATACCAGAGTTACGGCCGTGAATAATACAGAATGCATCGCTGATACCTCAAATGCCATGTTAGTACCCTCCTTCCAACTTGAACGGATTCGTTTCTTACCTTCCCTTTGTCTTCTGCCACTTAAAAATTCCACTCAGATAATCTTAGCTCCTTCCTTGCTTCTGTCTTTCATGAACCTCATGAAACCTCAACTGGCAGACCCCTTCTCTGAATTATTTCTGAGTAACATAATGCTGTGGTGTTAGTAATCAGTAATTATTTGTTCTCATCTGCAGCATTTTCATACATAGATTGCAAAGTGCTCTCCATGTTCCTGCGTTTCACTCCAAAACTGTGTTCTTAAGACAGCAAAAAAGGCACAGGAACCCTTCAAACCTAAAGGCTCCTCTTTACCCCTTGCTTACTTTTTTTTTTTTTTTTTATCTCTTGGATATTTCAGCAGAAAAATATATTACTTTCTTCCTAGGTTTCTCTCCTGCCTTCAGTTTTTACTTCCTAATACAAGCAAGTCCCTGCAAATTGGATTAGCAAGTCCCCTGCAAATTAGTCCCTGCAAATTGGTTTAGATTGGATATCAGGAAACATTTTTTCATGGAAAGGGTTATTAACCATTGGAAGAGGCTGCCCAGGGAGGGGGTGGATTCCCCATCCCTGGAGGTGTTTCAGAAAAGGGTAGATGTGGGACTGAGGGACAGGGTTTAGAAGGGGTTTTTGTCAGGGTGGGTTAATGGTTGGACTTGATGATCTTAAAGGTCCCTTCCAACCTCACCCATTCTATGATTCTATGAAATTAACTCGCCAAGAAGTTGTTTGAAAGCATGGAATAGCTCTGTTTATTTAACTAGGACTTTTTTGTTTTACTTCTAAGCAACAAAGCAGCATTTCTGCACTACACTCTGGAGACAGTTTAACGCCAAGTGAGCTGTAATTCTAACCCAGGCGCTGGAAATCACTGGAAATGGCATTGCTACAACAGCACATCGTCCATCCAGCTGAAGTTCCCAGAGGAGCCTGCCTCGAAGCTGCAACCGTGCCGCAACTGGCAACCAAGCAAACTGCTGTGAAGCTAAATTTGCTTACCTCCAGAGAAGCTGCAAACACAGTACCTGATTACAACATAAAATTAACCAGTTAGATATCAACAGCATGTATATGCTACCTTGTTATCAGAGCACCACCCAAAAATGCTGGCCCTCGTCTTACTGGGGACCAAAAGCCATGAGAAACACGGCACCCCCTTCCATCACACCCCACCAAGCTACTTTCTTATCCTGGGGCTTGGGTTGGTTTCAAAGCCTCATTTATGTGTAAGGCTTTGTATTTCCTTTGAGCTCTCTACACGTCCATTTTCCAGTGGGAAGCAGGCTTCTGAAGATACACAATTCATTATTTTGCATGGCATAATTTAAGTTTAATGTGCTGCACAGAATATGGAACTTCATCATCTGTTTCCTTTTTTGGTTCATTAGAGATGGATTAACAAATCTTCTTGATAAACTACGAGACTTCACCTCTGCGATGTTTGGCATAGGCCAGTGAATTGGACATCGGATTGGCAGCGTTAACTGCAAAGGTGACAGAAGGAAGACTTTTTGCTTAAGAAAAAGTCCTGCCATCATCAAGGAGGAAGTTTTTCTACATCTTAGTTTTAGGGAGAACTCAACTTGAGAAATCAGCTGCAGCTGTACACTGCAGGGAAATCACTTTATAGCACAAATGCTAGAGGGGAAGAAACATCAAAAGTGCATGTGGCAATCGGATGTCAGATCCCTGTTGACTTGCCACGAAGACTATGGACTTTGCTGTCATCTTTGTCTCTGAAAAAATCCTCTCAAAAGGAGGACTGTTACAGGCAGCTCTGGGAAAGGTATTGTCTCCGGTAACTATAAAGTAAGCATAGTCAGAAACTCGAAGTTGTCTCATCTGAGAAACGCTGAAATTAATTTCAGAAAAGGAGTTAAAAAATACATACACCAGGAACATTGCCCAGGGGTTGAAATTCCAAAGTACAGTATCAAGGAAGGGAATATCTTCCATTCTTTTCAACGTCTTCCATATACAGATTGCACTTTGGCAACACAAATCAAAGAAGCGCAGAGAGTGCTCCAAGGGAGACGAGCTCCAAGTAACCCAGGTACCCACCAAGAAAGTTCAAGTCCCTTGTGCCACTCACCAAAAATACTGCAAGCAACCACAGAGGCAAGCTGGAAAAAGTCATGGAGCTCTCCTTCCAAACACCACTGAAATGAGCACGTTGCTGAAGAATATTGCTACATCCTATGGTCCTATTCCGATAGAAATATTTGCCTTTCAGAAAAGACTGACAAAGTCTATTAAGAAGACCTCTTAAATTCCCGTTAAAAACTTGCATTTATAAGGAAGGGGAAATGTTAAACACAAGCTTAAATACTTGCATTTGAATAGGCAGTCCTGTTCAGCTCAGGGAGGACTGTTTGTAGCATCATGCGACCCGGCACTCCGCTTGGGTATCCAGCTTGTCTCTCTGCTCTTCATGGTGTAACACACTGAAATACCGCCTTAGCACCATAAGGACACGATCTGTTGACTGGATGTTTCTATATTGATCTCAGTGAGTTTTAACATCCTGCTTATTGGTAAGGAAACTATCCATAACCTCCTTACGGCAAACTTCTTGTTTCGTATGACTAATTTTCGTCCCACTTCCATGTCTCAATATGTATTTCACTTACGTTTGTGTCCGCCTCTTGTTATGCTTCTTTGTTTTCCGCTGTATTCCTGTTCCTTATGATTAAATGGGTTTAATCAAATGAGTGTCCACAGAGTTTTACAATAACCTATTGATGTTCAAGGTCACATATTCCTTGTGTATTATTCCATTCAACATCTTTCTCTTTAGAAGTCTAATTTCACATTTCTGCTATCACGAGCATATACTTTCAAATTAGACAAGCACGACTGCTACGCCTTTCCACCTTAAAAAGCAACAAAAAAATTCCAGGACCTACAACCCTAAAATCAAGCTGAGTTTATTTCCACATCTATATTAAGTTTCTGTTAAGGGACTGGATTTTCTAACTAGTATTCCTACTTGCAATCTCTTAAAAGATACTTTAATATTTCATAAGGCAATTTTGTACAATTGATAGATACAGTAAATTAAATATTTATTTCTATTTTTCACTGGTTTAGTAGAATTTAACACCTGCTGGTAACACAATAAAAAAACAACCCGAAATACCAGAGAAATAAATAGTACCCTGTACATCTATTGATTTTACATAATATTTCCATGTTTTAAAATTGCATTCTCTCCAACCATTACCTTCAATACCGGAGCTTCACAGATGCGAAGTTTTTTGCCAGGAAGCCGTGTTATTTTGACGGCATGTTTGACTAGAACTATTCACTGTGCAACGATTTCTCAGTCTGAGGTGATATGAAACTTCAGAAGTTTTAACTCAAATTCTAACAAATTATTTAACATAGAAACAAGGTTTCGTTCATGGGGAAAATTAACACAAGAAGGGTGCTTTCTCACCTCTCCGCAACAGTTGTTATAAATTGAAAGCATACCATTTAGATATTCCTTAATTAACACGCTTTGCAAATATCTTGAATATCAGCAAAAGAAAAATGCTATTTGGGCATTTAGGATAGTTTGCTAATAGAGGGTTGACCCCTCTCAAGAGACTGTTATATTGCCAGTACCTGCCTACACACTGTAACCTACTAGTTCATAACCAGTTCTGAAGGTTGAAGCATAAAGAGTAGCCACTTTCTTACAGGTCAAGAAGTAGAAATCCACAGACCAGGGTTCAAACCCTTCTCTGAGATCCTGTGACAAGTCCTGGGATTTCCAGGGAGTTATCATGCTCCTGCTCCTTTACGATTTCTCGTTGGGACATGCTGCTCGTTCCGTTTTGCTCAGTGCAGGGAGAACACCAAAGCACAGCAAAACAGGCGTACAGGAGGCACGCAAAACTCTTCAGTTTAAAAGAAATTTCTGCCTCCTAAGGAGGGGAACGTATTTCTGCTCACATCTTAATTTACTAGATCTCACAGAGGTCTTATGAAATGTGCAACGTTGATTTTACACATGGAAAAACAGAGAAGCTAACAGAGTTGTCAAAGGTGATGATAAGTTAGGAGTCATTCTGCTGCCTCAAACAATCCTACCCATCTTCTGGCTCCCTGACTGAACTTGGTATTCTTCTGGTGAGAAGCGCTTGGAAATAGCACTGGTTTTATTAGTAAATGGGGATGGTGGAGGAAGAAAGTGAAGCAATGCTGTGGATAACACAAAATCAAACAAACAGGTACAGAGCTGACAAATGTCATCTGGTTTACACTGTTTTTTCTTCTGTGACTTCAGTAAAGGGCGTATATCGCTATTCTCTCATTACAGTAGAATACCATTAACAGAAGAGACGCTTTCCCAAAATTAGCAAACCGAGTTCCCAGGCATCCTGGTATGACAAATATGAACGGCCCCAGACAACTATCTCCCCTCAGATACGGCTGTATAGGCTAGTGCACAGTTCAGTAAGCACATAAATAAACGCATAACGAAACACGGCATCGCACGCACGTCTGAGTTTCTGGCTTAACAAACTGCAAACAAATGAGGTTTTACTACACACGCTCTAACTCTGCTCTCCCTTCACAGACTCTTTGTATCACTTTTTCCCCCAACATCTCTGTTTCTCTTACATATCATTTTTGTCCTCTACTTATCCACACAGGGTTCTGTTGCTCTTTAGAATCTCATGAAAAGACTTTTAATTAGAGCCTGCCCTAGTGTTTCTCAACCACTTTACACTCCTTCACTTCTGATTCCCTGTACATACATTGCTGAGTTCCAGACAGATTTTTAAGCCTCATTTTGCATTCCTTCAAGGTCTCCTTTACTCAAGACCAACATTTTTTTGTGTTACTGCTCTTTGTATGGACTCTCATCAGTAATTCGAACCTGAGGATATTGTGATTGCTTTGTTAGAACTTTTCAACTCCAAGCTTATCTATCGCGCCTACATTATTTCTAGTGATTAGCTGCAGTATCACTGTTAAGCTCGTAGGCAATTACATCATTTAAGGGAGCAGCGTTGTACTGCCTTGCTGAACACGCAGCTATCTGCATTTTTACACCACTGGCTTTTTTATTGCCCTTCCCACTCCATACCAGGATAAACGAAGTCACTTGTTCCTGTAGAGACTTCTTTTAGACTGCACGTATTTAAAGACTACCCATCTTCTGATCTAACTCCTAATTCAAAACCTTTTTTAGTCCATAACATCATTCAAAATTCTGAGATAGACTGTGTCACTCTGACCTGCTCTGTATCTTGGTCTTTCACGCATGTTTTGTGCTCGTTCCTTGCACTAAACTTTCAGTGATGCTCACCAGAGCTCTGAACGTGCAGAACAACCTCAGACTACGTAGAATGCAGGACATCTGCTGCAACAAACGGACAGGAAAGTTATCAACTACTAATATCATTCCATAGTGTTAATTACTGTCCTGATGAGCCTCTTGCAGCAGCCAACTGCAGCCACTTCTCCATATTCAAGGCTATGTTCCTAAAGTGACATACAACACTGCATCTGCATGACGCAAAGTGCTGAAGTAGTAAAACTCTGCAAGCTCAAATTGATCTAAAAATTCTGAAGGAATGGGCAGATCTTTGGACAAACGAGGCATTGCCTGCATGCGTGCAGACAGAAGAGACCTGACAAAAACACCACTTTACGTGCTCTCAGTAAACTGGCAGAAATTCAGAAATGTGCTCATGCCCACGCTAGATCTAATCTGTACTGCCAGAAGATCACGGCCAAAGAAAATTGGGATTATCCTCTACCATTTGACAGCCCAGGTGGGAGAAGTCTCTGCACTGCGCGTTGTTCTCTGAAGACAAGCAGCGGGATGTAAGAATACAGTGTGTTTCGACATCTACCCTCCTCTGCCAGCGAGCGCAGCTCAGCCAAGCTGGAACAGCAAGGAATCCCCACCACACCTTGGACTCACTGACTCCTGCTTGGTTGGAGGGAGAGAGGAAACGGCCACCAGACTGTGACTGAGAAAGCCTTAGTCACCAGTCAGGTGCTAAGTCCCCTTTCTACACATTCAGAAGAGTAAGGACTTAGTAGCTTGTCCCCAGCCCTAAATGGGACCTCCAGACCAGAGCTTGACATCATCTGTCACTCTGGAAAGCACTCAGAGACAGTTCACATCTGTAGAAAGGAGATGCCAATTTTGACCCGGTCCTCTTTTAGAAGACGACAGCCACGCATTGCTCGTGATTTCTGATGAACCTTTTACAGGGTGAAGTGTACCCTTTACAGATAAACTGTAAGCTCAACACAGTCAGTTTTATTTCAGATGTGTAAAACAAGACACAAACTGAAATCTTGTTTTATATGTATTATCAAGCCTCCTCCCTTGGTTTGCCTTTCATCTGGAAATGCTCTGGGCTCTAATAACTGACTGACTTACTATCGAATTACAGCTGAAGTTGTAGATACATAATTAAATCGAACTTTTCTTTAAACATAATACAAGCCACGTGCTATTCAGGGGTCCCGTAACTTTTGGGTTGAGCGTGGGATTTAAAGCCAGGAACTCACAACTGATCTCAGCTTGACTTTTGACTTGTCTGTTATTATCTTTGCCTCATATTTTACAGTGCGATTGTAAGATTTATTCTGCTAATGTCAGTATGTGGTTTGAAGACACAAAGTGCTATCTAAGCGCCAAGTATTATTACTTATTCAGTAGACTTGTTTCCTATGTTACTCGCACATGCGCAAAGCATGCCTAGCTTTTCAGTCAAATTTTGCTAGTTTGGTTTCCTTTCTTCTCCTTCATTTTTCATTAAACATTTCCTTGGTAGATGTTTTGGATCACGGCAGTCCACACCCAGCAGCAGAAAAGCCATGCCTTGCACCTAGACAGCTGCTGGCACGTTTACAGCCATACCACCTAACCCTGCTCAAAACAAATCTTTGCAAGACAGTGCTCAAAACACCACCACCTATTGGTACCTTAGAATTTGTCTTCCCATTATTCATACTAAAAATGGACCTGCACTGATATTAATGACAGTATAAAAACCCTTATTTAGCACTGGGGTAAAAGCTTTGCATAGTCTGGCACTATCCTGCGACGTTCCAAACCATGTTTCTTAAACTCTCTTCTTGTAATTCTTAAAGTGTTACCTTTCCTTAACTCAGGACTAGGCTTTGGTGCATTAAGATGTTCTGGTCTCAGGATTTTGGAGGAAACCTCTCCATGCAGTAATCCCACGTCCAGAATTTTCTTTGCAGGAACCTCACAGCACTGCTCTCCGCTTTTAGAGATAAAGACTGGAGACTGCAGCCCTCAGCCAGTCTCTCTCTGGATCCAGCACAAGGCCAACCTATTTGTGCCTCTAAGTTTTGGTAAGGTTTTCTGTGAAAATGGTAAGTGTGTATTAACTGGAACCACTCCTGTAAAGCAGGCTGAAGCCTGGAAGGATTGACACTGGACTCTCAGGAGAACTGCAAGACACAGCTTTTCTTCACCCTTTGGCTATATTGTTTCTGTTCACTTTGGAATGCACACTATCAAAGCATCTAAAAAACTTCTGCTCACACATTTAATATGGTTTAATTTTCTTCTTCTAGACTACTAGCATCAGAGACCTTGTTGCCTCAGCCATCTTCTGCTACTTTTTGCAGGGTTTTTTTGTGCTAGAGAATTCAGAAGTTAGTCAGTTTTAGCACTAACTCATTCCTTTTCTAAATTCAATTTTTACATTAGTCAGTATCTCAACTTACAATTTATTTAACGCACTGCTTAGTGACCTATGAAAAAATTGTTTTAAACTCATACGTTTAGTAGAGCTGCAGAAGACATACATCACTCCTTCCTGATCCTTCCACGGGTACTTGTTTAGGTATACATAATGAAAACAAATCTCTTTCGCATGTCACTGCTGTGTTTCCCTTAACTTACCAAAGAGTGATGTAAAAGGAGCCCTATTATCAAGACTAGCTTTCACAGTGAAAAGGATAAAAAGTTTTCACTTTTAAAGTACATCTACTTAATCACTTCCTTCACCTCTCTCACAGCCTGCCTATCTTAATTAATAGGGACTGTTACACAGAACAATCAAGATTTATAATTAGGTTACACAGTTCAAATGTTATTTTCCAAAATAAAAACCTTATATATGACCGAAATATGCAAGTAAGTCACTCACACCTTTACTGAAGTGTTCCTTTCCCACCGCAAGTTCACCATCTTTCCCTTCCTTGTCTGGCTTCTTTGGCAGTTCCTGATGTTTGTGTCAAAAAATGGCCTACCTCTCATAAGAGAGCTGTGTACAAGACCTGGGTTTTTTTTAAAGACACTATGATGAAGAAACACAGAATAGTTCCCACTGGGATGGGGGAGTCAGGCAACATTTGTGCTCCTTAGGACTGTTTATTCCAAGAGGCTACGAAGACACAGATTTGAGCGTCTCCTGCAGAAATGGACATGACTCACGCAAGACGGTGAAAACCACTAAATAGTTTGCTCCACTCATCGTCTGGAAGCTGTCTGGTGGAGCCAAAGATGCAGTCAGTTTCCCTTGAGAACCCCATGTACTCAAACCACCGTCAAGACTTCAAGAAGCTGAAGAAATGGCAGTGGATGTTATAAACCAATGACCAAAAAATCCCTGAGATTTTCTCTTGGTCAGCTTTCTGAAAACAACGTGCTCTTGTGGTAGTGACACAGAGCTACTGATGTGCAATCCTACCTGCCATTACCTCCTCCTTAGCACTGCAAGGATTATTCCTGCCAGGTGAGTCACTGTCCCAAGAGGGCTGTCAGCCTCTTTCACTCAGAAATAGGTTCTTAAATATTCCAGAAGAACTTATCGCATGTCAGTCAAGTCTGTAAAGGTATGGTTAAAAGAATTTAAGAGAACTGGATGCCTGCTCCCCTTCCGATGCCCTTCTCCTTCCGTACTCTGCTAGAGAAGGAAGAAAAAATAGTCATGGTACTTCGGAGGTACGATTTCAGACACTAGAGGAGCCAAGAGCCACTGCTTCAAATTATTCTGACACTCAATAGGAAGCAACACTTTTTCCCGAGTTCTTGCAGATGCAAGCGTTAACATCTTGTACACAAGCACCGTTCCTACAACTGGCCTCCGCATCTGGTGCGCTGCTGGGATCTGCAGGTTTGACTGGGCTCAGCCTCACTCACTGGAGGGCAGCGAATGGCTTCTGCTGCGTCCCGCAAGGGCTGTGTGTGATTCAGAGTCCAGATATTCGCCTGTATCAGACACATATCAGAAGCAGCCTATGCAATCCGCTTTGAATATAAAAGGGCATGGGCACAGCACCCCAGCCTGAGCACGGCCCTTAGCAGTCTTTTAAGATCCCAGTCAATAAGGAGGTGCACATTTTTGGGCCTTTTACCATCCCTTTTCAAGTCAGTGATCTGTGCAGCCCCCACCTGCTGGCTGAATCAAACTGAATGTAACGTGCTGCGGTTCCCAGCGGACACCGAAAATTCCTCAAGCCACCACAAGGAAGACTGTATACAAATTTTGGAAAGTTGCATGGGAGAGGCGACATCTGGGTTGCACTCCCCCTTCAGTTAATTGCTTTGTGCAAAGCAGAGCAACTTTATTAGAAGGGACTGAGATCCTTAACAGCAAATACACTGTAAAACTGACCTTTGCGTGGGAGAAGAGACCAAGTCCCAGGCATCCCAGGCAAGCTTTTTAAAGATAAATCAGCACTGTGTTACTCTCTCAGTCTTCTGAGTCTCACAAATGAGACACATGGGAAATATATACATTTTCTATACACATTGCAACACACCTAGTGGTTTTGTGCTTCAGGACCTAGATGAACGTGTGCATGCTCAGCAAGGGCAACATAAACATCTTTCAGGCTAGGAATCTGTGCTCCCTACATGGTAGGCTAACGTTATGCATAGTGAAGTGAAGCGAAAAAGGTTTAAGGACTGCACACCTTGTCCTCAGCTGCACTGACACAATTGCGTGCAAGGTGAGGCTGTAAAACACATTATTGAGGCTGCGACCACTTAAAAAAACCCCCCACATTGCCAACCCAACACAAAAAACACATGGCAAACTGGTTAACCCTTTTCTGCAGTAATTTTCAACTGTATTACTTTGAGAGCTCCGCTCACAATGCAGCACGAGGAGCACTGCTAACAGCACAGCTGAAGGAGCAGGGAATTTTGGTGTAAAGGATGGGAGCAACCGGTCAGAGGCAGCAAAAGCCTCTAAAGCCAGTTTTGCAGTTGCATCCACTATACTATGTAACTAATTTCCCTGTATAAATCTAATTACTAGGGTCAAATTTATCAGAGTTTTTGCTTTTTTATCCTCAGATAAAAGTTGCCAAGGCCTGCCATATCCACAAGGTCATCTGCTTTGTTTATTTCTTTCTTTTAAATCATGGCACCCGTTGAAAAAATTATATGGATACAAAACCTAGAATTTGAAACTGCTGTGACAAATTACTTTCTCCCCAAAATGCTACAAATATACAAAACAAACAAAATTCAACTGGAATTCGAGGTTCTCAGCAGTTCTGACAAGTCAGAGTCTGAAAAACTGTCCCCCAATACATGCACATAGGGCACTAAAAATTCGTAATTTTACACCTACCCACAAAGAAAAAGCAAGAGACTGAAATCAGGAAATTGCTTGCATATATTGAGATGGATACGTATCTTGTAAAATGAGTAACTATGCAAGGAAAATCATTAACAATAGAGCCATCTGCTGTATTTCAAAAAAACTACACCAGCAAAATTCTGAAAATGTTTAATGCTTTACAACCTGAATTTTTCACTACTTCATGTTACAAAAAGTGATCATAATGATTAGTACATCAGTTTCAATGACAGGAAATGTGTATTTCTTACACTTCCACTAATTAAAAGCAATATTTACTGGCATAATACCGATCCTCTGTATCTAATGATATTAATTGACATTGTAGCTGAGCATGTAAAAAGCCTGAAATGCTTCCCGTTCCGTTTGAAGTAGATAAGCACAGTGTCGTGCAAGGAGACAATGAGGTCAGCAGCAAGTTGCATATTTATGTAAATACTCACAAGACACTTGGATGATTTTTTCCTTGCTCTAAAACAAGACGAAATTCCAGGTCTGAAGAGCTTCTAGTAGAAAAAAATATCAACACAAAACCAAGGGAAAGTTTAGAAGACAGACTAATCCAAGTGGTTCTTAGCATATCCTCACATTTCTCTCTATCGATACACTTGAAGAGCCCTTTTTCAAGCACAGTGGAAGCAGCAAATGCTTAGAACAAAGTTCAAAGAACTAAACTAGGGAAAACTGTACCAGCGCAGACCCAAAGCTGCAGAGAGACTATACTGCTATAAATCCGGACTCAAAGGGGTGCTTTGCTACATTCAGTCTGCAATGGCTATAGCTATGAAAAAAAGTAATACCTACAAACTATACGTAGCCCCTAAAAACTCTGTCCTGCTCATAGGAATGTGTCTTTTCGCTGAAAGGTTCAGAATAAAAGACAGACAGACTCCTAAGTATCAGGTCAGATGTTCAGGCAGAGAAGACTGAACACCTTTTGAAGCGTGCATTAACTGCTTGTGAGTATCCCAAGCAATTGGTAATGACTAGCACTGCTTTTGAGTGTGCCAATTACAACCAGTTATGACCAAGCCCATCCCAGCATCCACCAGAGCACGCAGCATTTTTCCCCTCACTGCATTTCCAGCACAGTTGGTTTCCCAAACGGCAATCTCGTAGAGGTGGTTAGAAGAAGGGATCGCAAACCAGAAAGAGAGCTGTCAGCACAAACCTTCACAGGGAAGCTCCCCCTGCATTTAAAATAAGCTCAGGAGCCACCTACCCACACCATACCTGTAGCTCCTCGCAGTTGCCTGGATAATATGTGTATCTGCCCCAAATGTGTATGTCCTTATTAAATATACCAAGGACCAGACGTTTGACAATAAGTATTTCATAGAATCACAGAATCACAGAATGGGTGAGGTTGGAAGGGACCTTTAAGATCATCAAGTCCAACCATTAACCC
>VXBO01002062.1:435398-454838 GCA_013400135.1 Rhinoptilus africanus
TTGAACCTCATGCCATTGGCCTCAGCCCATGGATCCAGCCTGTCCAGATCCCTCTGCAGAGCCAACCCCCCCTCCAGCAGATCAACACTCCCGCCTGGTTTAGTGTCATCTGCAAACTTACTGAGGGTGCATTCGATCCCCTCATCCAGATCATTGATAAAGATATTAAACTTTTAAATTTTGTTCTTACAAATTTTGTCATTTAGCATTTTTAACTGTTATTTAACATTTCATGCAGTTTCTGTAGGTTATACAAAACAAGCGATACTTCATTACTACACCTGCAACTTCAATAATTGCTGCAAAACAGTTTTTGCCCACTATCGGCAAAACTAAACTTTCACGACTTTAAATAATATAGCAAAAAGCATTCTTAGCTTAAAAAGAAAACCACATATATTTACCTGCCATCATAGCTATCATACTGGCTTTGTAGACATTAGCAAGGGACCCCAGTTCACCGGTTGCCAAGATTGTTTTCATATGAGCTTCTCCACAGGCCTCGCGGCACTGACGGATCTCCTCGTAGAGACCTGGGGATAAAAGCACGTGAAAACGATCAAAGTTGCCTGAGAGACATTTTCAAGCATGGCTGTAATTTCCACTTCTGGATTAATTTCCAATCTTATAATTAGTCATAGCACTCAAGAACCTAAGTTTTGTAAGTTCAATAAATTACATGACTGGAGGTAATTAACAATGCCACACAGTTTCAGACTTAACTTAATAGCTATTAACGTCGGTTCTCTCAAAACTAAGAATGTGCACAGTATGCCAAACACTCATGAATACATCAGGAATAAAAAATGCTATGATAGTCAAGATTGATTTTAAAACAGCTTTTTTGGCAATAAGTATGGTAGCAAATTGAATTCGTACTCAGGGACAGTCATGTTTTCCTGTCCACATTGTATCACCACGCTCCCTGTCCCCTTTGGCCCCATTTGCCGAAGGGTTCAGCCTAAAAGACACCAAAGGTCAGAATAAGTTGTCCAATTACAGACCTTAGTGCCACCTGAGATGTCCTGACATATTCCCCTTGGCTTCCAGCTGCCACTCCTGAAAGCTCTATGACTTCCTTTGGTCTCCTGCCATACACCCTTGTACCACGGGACTGTCTTGGCAAGTCCGATATGGAGCTCAGTGCCTGCGTCTAGGCATCTGAATCCCACTTCAAGCTTCTTGAATATAAGAAGTTCCTGAAAACATGCAGCCAAATCAATGTGGTCTGCTAAGATGCCTGATGACGAGACACCGAGGCCTGGGATCGAACCTCAGGGACCAGCGAATCCACATGGATCTGCACTTACAAACCAGCTCAAGGGGTCGCATTGCCCATGAGGTTACTGAGGACTTGGACCATCCCCTGATGTTACTTCAAATGGCCCCAGGAACGGTGGTGGAAGCACCACGGCAGGATGGCTAGCGGGATAACATCTGCCCAGCTTGCTGTGGAGCTACAGCTCCCAAATCTGAACTCAGGTCCCAGGTCTGCCTTTCGGATTGCATTTCTTCCCCTGCTGCTTTACAACCTAGATTGGTCTTTTGATGGTGGCCATCCAAGGGCAGAGCTGGACCCTGGCTTCCTGCGCACACACTCATGGAAGAATCCATCTAGAGTTCAGGAAGGACCTTCAGCTCTCCTTAGCTCTGACCTCCAAGCAGTCAGCGTGTCCCTGAGACAAACTAGCACACGTCCCACCTGCCCACCGCTTCTCGATGCACCGTCACTCACCCTGCCGGCCATCAGCTGCAGACAGGGAGAAGCAGGGACAGGGAGGACAGGCCAGTATCTGCCTGCTCGCAGATGTCGCCCACAGCAGACCACCCCCTCGTAAGCTCCTGCAGTGTCATTGCCAGAGGCACCCTTCATTTTCTAACAGCTTTATACTTTCACAGTAAGGACTGGAATAAATTTGGACATAACCAACTGCAGTTTTTAAAAAAGGCTGGAACTTGCAGACCTGGTCGGGTAACGCAACACAGGGAGCACAGGGAAACCCTCCCACTCTTTTTCTGGTAAAATAAGCGGTGCTCCCACAAAATTTTAAACATAGGAAGAATAAAAGAGCTAGAAATTATCAAAACGTAGCTGTTAGAAGCTGGCCACTTGGGGATGATTAAGACTCTTCCAGTGTTAATGGTGGGGAGAAGAGCAGCTCTTACAGTGCACAGTCATCGTTTCTGGGATTTGAATTTAAAAAAAAAAAAAAAGACAAAATAAGCAAACAATATCCTTTGCAAGAGAGTCCTTGTAGTCCTTGTATTCAATCTTCAAACACATAATTGAAAAGTTTGATCACGGAAGTCTAAACCACAGCTTTTACCAAATCTTTCTTGGTAAAAAAATCCAGGATATGGCTACGGGGACTCAATTTTTTCAGCAATACTAGTTTTCTTTTCCCCTCAGCCCTGAAGCAAGACCTGGAAATATACAGCAGGGTTTGCCAGCTGCTGTAGGGCTGGACCTCCCCTCCACCCACGATGCTGCCACATCCTCCTGATGCCATGGGCACACCGGGGGGCCGGGGCTGGGATCACTGGCTGCTCCTCTGAGACGCACTACACACATTAGTAGACACCTGGCTAATGCACTTAGCAAGTCCCTTTATAGACACCAGGCTTCACCTTGTTTCTCACTGTGTACCAAAGGTGTGAATTAATCAGGAGGAGCATGCAGTCTGGCATGTTTTATTGATCAATTGATGATACTCCAGAAACCTACATCAAATCGAGACTCAAAAAGGAAATACAAAGAACCTGTCCTATTTTCCTGTGCATTTGATAACACTGCTCATGTTAGATCCAAATGCAGTCTCTTTTTGTGGAGTGACTCTTTCCTGAAGCTTTTGGAAAGACAGAGAAAGAGGCTTTCATGTTCTTCTAGTTTCGGTAACAAGAAGAAAAGACTCAAGTTTTCCCTCCCTTTAAGGTACGCCACCAAAAATGTCAAAATAAAATCAACTAAACGTACATTTAGGTTGGATTCCATGAAAAGAAATTAGATCCTCATAGCTGTTGTTCACTGGAGTTACTGCTGCGGATACAGCATTCTCCCTACTGTTGGAAGGTACTTTTACGTGCAATTAGTGCCAAGATCATTTGAACAGCCTCACTACCTGACAGCACCATCAGCCCACAGAGAGGAACAACCGAGGATCTTCAATCATCGTGCCTATCAGGTTAGCTGAGGTAAGCTGGAAAAGTGGGCATACTTTAATGGGGCAGGTGTGTAGGTAATAAATACTGCGCTTTATTCACAGGGTAATTATTGCAGACAATAGCTAGCATTCATAGAACATTCTCAACCCCACAGTAAAAGCACAAATAGAAACGCAACTACCGCTGGGACAGAAAAAATTAAGCAGTGCCCCAGTCCCAGTGCAAGCAGGGACTGCTTTTATACAGAACAAACGCAAAAACTCCTACTCCTTTCAAAAATAAAAAAGAGGTTTCAGTTCTCAGTCAGATTTAAATCAAGGCACAAATAACTTGATTATCCCGAAACTTCCTGGCAAGTGTCTAAAGTACAGTTGGAGTTGATCACGTTTGAAAATGCACTCAGTGTTTCAAGGGGTCCTGGGCTGCTTCTGGGATAATCTGTGCTGCCAAAAGGTCCATCACGTAACTACTCAGTTCCGTCAAGCTCATCAGTAGCAGAAGCAGAGCTGGACACGGAGGTTTTGGGAATATCTGCGACCTGTGCAGAACGCCTGTAACTGACACAGCAGGTAGAGCTTCTCTCATTAGCAGAAGCAGCAGAAAGCTTTTGGGAAAAGCCTCTAGCACAGAAAACCCCACAGGCATATTTTCAATGATGAGCTAAGACCACCACGAAGTTGCAAGAGATTCTCCTTCTGACCCACTAAAAGCAGGGAAAAGGCAATCAAGAGTTGTCAAAGGAAAGGGCCAATACTGTGCGGCATCTTGAACACAGGCACCAACACACCGACACTACCCATCTAAAAGAAGTCTTAAATCTTAAGCCAGGAAAAACAAACAAAAAAAAACAAAACCCAAAGCAAGCCAACTTACATAGAATATATTTGGAGCCCAGATGCTCACTGATGCAGCCTGTAGCAGCTTCACTGACTTAGCCATTAAAATGGATGTGACATAAGAACTCTTCTGCTTTGCACCCGCTTACTTAAGATACCTCACTGCTTTCATGACCTTCAGATCTGTGCTTTTATTGGATGCATTTATAGAAGTCGGAAAATTCAGATTTTATAGGAAGTGAAAAAAAATACTTTCATAGCTGTGGTTTTAATTGCCCTGTTACAAAAGGTAGATGTTGGAAAGTGGCTTTTTTGTAGTTTACCTAAAATTCTAACTATTCAGTACAAACACCGCATTGATTTTTAGCAGCTATTAAATATGTTCCTCCCCCTACACATCTCTCAAGCAAACATCCCTTACAATTACTGCTGGCTATAATCGGCCCTAGGTTGTCTAGATGATATTTTACTTTGGTCCAATAAGTTTGTCCTAAAAATCACATAATAGAGAGGATAATCTATATGTCCTACAGAGGAATGAAAATATAAAGAGGAAAAAAACCACAGCTTAATTTTTTTATGAAACCGGTCTTCTCTAAAAATGTGGTGATAAAAACACTTTTTCAAATTCAGCTTATTTGCCGTTTCTGTCTAGTCAGTCACATTGACGGATGTTAAGGGTAGAAACTGAGATGAGGAGTGAAGATGTTTCAATTTATGTTCGACCAAAAGATCAAGGTAATCATGACGGGCAACTAGAAAATGAGCTGGAATCCCTTCTGTCTTGCACGTTAATGGCAGGTTTGTTAACAAAATGACAAGCACAAGGCTATCAGCACAACACGACTCCTTCAGTTCTGCTCTCAGCCACATATGGGCAACTCCAGGCTCCAGTGATCCACTTGAAATTGAAAACAGAACTTGGCTTCAGGAGTCTGAGCTGCTGCTGACGATATAAAAAAGAAATTACGCAACTAGGCTTTGAGGTCCCAAGTCAGGTTGTACATCTAAAAAATGGTAAATCCAACTATAATATTCCTGAACAACATGTGGAGTCTTTTCCAAGTGTCTGGAGTGGGGAGTGTATTTTCTCTGTGCTGCTTACAAAGTATGTAGCAAAAAAGGGAGTCCCAATCCCTGAACAAAGCCTCTAAACTCACAGTTGAATAATTATTACAAGAATCGAAAGGCAGCTTTCGTAACGAGGTTATACCTAATGTATTTCACAGATGCAGCCACAGTCAAACTTCTCTATAGTGTACTTGCTTTTTTCCCTTTTCTTGTAGAAAAATTCAACTGACATAGAGCAAACGATGGTTTAATAAGACCTCTGAAGCCACTGACAGGGCGGTATGTCCAGGTGTTTGATAAAAGCTGTGAAACTAGAAGGAATATTACTGCACCCCAGGCAGCTTCAGCAGGTACAGCAACTCCAACAGATTCATCCACATAAGCAAATAAATAAATTATTTAAACTTTCCGGTTTCTTTTAACAATTTGTTGGTCAACTTCACCACTGTTTACATACACGGTCCACATTCTGTGCCTAACAACAGTATCTAAATTGGGATTTTTAAACCTATTCCATACCTTATCGAGTGATAACAGGACAATGGTTGAATAAACTACTGTAAAGGAGTATTGCTGTAAAAGCTAACAGCTTGTAAAAGGCATATAAGTTCATAAACTTACATCTCATTTAATGTTCTTTTTCGATCTAAATTAGCTGTCCAATAAAGCGCCTTTCAAGTTCAGCACTATTAAAAAGCTCTTAACAATGACTTGGGAAAGATCTAGAAAATATATTCTGAGTGTCATAATGAGTTCCAACCAATATTTAAGAACTGCTTCAAAATAACTTGACATAATCGGACACACACTGAAAAACTTAATAACCAAATAAGCTTTGGAAACAAATGACAAAGAAACACTATTCTACCATGATGGTCCTAATTATGGCACAGGCTATTTTTTGGATGGGCAAGTTAAATCTTAGAATTTTTCACCCTGTAGCAACATTATCTGGGTGGCAAGTAAATTCTGTTCCTGAGGTAGATTTTTTTCAAGGCAATGTAAATATGTGCCGTAAACAGATTCACGTTCATAAATAAACTTCCAGAAGACATTTGGAAATTATGTCGATTCTGCCCTCAGAAAGAGAAGTGTAAACTAACCATTGCCAAACAAAGGATGGTTTTCAAGCTCGTCACACCTCCAGCTGTGGACCAAAGAATACGCACACCAAATCAAAAGTTATCTGTAATTTATTTATTTTGTAAACTGACAGCTTTATACTTGATCCACCATTGCTATCTTGGTGTACTACTCTCTGTAATTTATGATCACAGAAAACAATCTGTTTCCCATATAGAAAATCCTAACAAAGTATGTCCACTTCATTTCAATCACTGATAACAAACTTTCTCTCTCAATCTAGCCCTCTATTTCTCCGCCAAGTTCTCCTTCGTGTAACGCCAGGCAATATAACCAGCCTGTGTTTGACTACGTGCACTACCTTTCTGATCTCTGCTCTGTGCAACTTGTACTTAAGAGCGGCTTGTACCATGAAGTCTGAAGCATGGTAACCACGGTTAAGCCAGAAATTGCTGCAATACTGACTTTTTCAGACACAATTTCAAGTGGCTGCTCAGGTCCAGTTTAGTGGTATTTTTTTAGTCCTGGTGACAGATCACTGACTCAGCCTGTTTGGTATCCAAGACCTATACGTGTTCCCACCTGAGTGCAGCTCCTGGAGGTGGTACCTGCTTTGTAGACCACCACATAGGCCCTAACAAAGACATAACTTAGGAGGGTGTGTGTATAGTGTTGCTGTCAGCCGGTACAGAATTTGACCACCATTCTGCCTTATTTAAAACCACTCAATCACCCAGTCTCCATATTCTAGCAATTTCTGGGGACATACCCAAACTTAAATAGCCACTCTGAAAGAAACAAATGTCTGCACCAATGCCCGCCCCCAAGAAGTCAAACATTTGTAAAGCTACATATAATTAAGAGCAAAAGAATGGAGATGGTATGTACTGCAAAAGAGGCCAAGATGTTAGAGCAAGTAGAAACCAGGATACCAGTCCTGAAGACACAGACGCAGAAACCTGGGGTTTGGTTCAATTCTAACTTCTAATTGAAGGAAGACCAAAATCAGAAAATGTGATCCGTTCCCATGACGATTGTATTTCCTTAACCAAACTCAGGTACCAGGAGTCCCTTAGAAAGTCTTCCAAGCAAATAGGTTATTACAGCAAAGCCTGATACAATTAAATGGAAAATTCATTCCAAGACAATGATGTGTTTACCTTCACATGGAGATTAGTTATAGAAGCACCCTCAGCACTTAAGGCAAACCATTCACAGTACATTAAGGAGGCAATTAGAGCAAAAACCATCTTCAGCATTATTGTTCTTACTAATTAGTAGTAGTCTACAGGCACAAGAACATCAATAATAATATGAACAGTTAATTTGTACCCGCAACTTTCAGGGAAAAGAAAACAACTAAAATACATATTTTTGTCAAGAACTGAAATATGTATATTTAACAAGGTATCATCTACATTAGTAGCCCCTTGGGGGTTTTAACAAAACTGTTCAAATAATTAGACCACAGGCATCCACTTCCATTCTACTTGCTATTTTTTTAATCCTGTACATCCTCTAAATCCTCTAAAGGCACAGAAGGAATAGACCCAAACTTTCAAAACACAAAGTCGTTCTGAATACCCCACCTGACAGAACTTTTAACAGCACTCTTTAAAACAAAAAAAAAAAAAATCTGACCCATTAGTCATAAATTAAATAGTTTTGATTTAGTTCAGTGCCCCAGCTTATCAGTCACTTAGGGAAGGGATCAAATTCTTCAAGGACTGATGTGGAGACTCGGGGAAGAGACAAAGACAGAGCTTGCACGTGCGTATACAGAGGTTTAGGTACCCCTCCTGAAGGGTGAGTACTTACCTTCCCACTGGCCAGTCAGCACCAGACTCCTGCTAATGACGATGTCAATCTCTCTGGCACCGTATTCCACAGCTAGCTTTATTTCAGCCAGTTTGGTTTCTAGAGGAGTTTGTCCGGATGGAAATCCAGCAGCCACTATCAAGGAGGAAGATGCAGGTAGAGGGAAGAAAATGTTTTATAAATTGACCATAAAATTGCAAATACCCCTAATATACCAAAGTTTGAAAGTCATTCCTTTTTTTACCCCTACTGCAATTCAAAAAAATCTAAAGGCACCTCATCCTACCCTCTCTTCATCCACAAGAAGAATTTGCTCTTCCCTCAAGAACTGATGTCCAGCAAGGTACTAAGTGCATCTTGCAAAAAGGTCTCTTTCACATGCTTACTTTTTAGCAAAGCAGCCTACATACGAATGCATAATATCTATTGCCTCCTGCAGAACTGAGCAAACAAGGAGTGAAATCATATATATGAAGCAATACATACATTTTTCATTCTCCCCAATTCTTTTAAGCAGCATTTCAAGTTAAATCCCAGTAATATTTTAGCAGCTAAATCACAATATAGCAAAAATTGTTTTCAATGAGGTCTACTTAATATTACCTTTATGACGTTTAAGTACAAAACCCAAAGGTAACTTTGGAAATGGAAGAAACAATGACAAAGAAGATCCCTGATAAAGAGATCTTCTTTCCCTCTAACATATAAATGCATTTAGTATGTATTTGTGCCTACACGACAATGAAACAACAATAACAAAAAACCCCTCACAAACAAAAAAAACCAAAACACCCAAACCAGAAAACAAGGATCTTCGCATTAAACACCTGATCTAACTTCAAAGTCAGCCCCTGCTTTGAGCAGTAGGTTGGAGCAGATGACACCCAGAGCTCCCTTCCAACACGCATAATTCTTTGATTCTCCTTCTCGCTTATTGTAGATTCAGGACTTGTCTGTTGTGTGTGGTGACTGGAGAAGAGATGCCACTATTAGATTTCCGAGCCCAAGTCCTGAACCCGCGGGCTGCTCAGCAGGCAATAACCCCTGCCTCCGCACACAGCTTCACTGAATTCAGCCTGCAGGATTATACTTAAAAGCCAAACAACTGATAGGGAAAACACCCCTTGTATTAGAACTCCCAAAATCTCGTATTCTGTTTTTATTATTATTATTATCTACTAAGTGTCTACTGATACTTTGTCCTGCACGCTACTGCAATTTCTTCTGCTCAGGTGAGGGAAACGCTGATAGACCTCAAGGACCTCTTTGAAGGGCTTCCAGCAAAACAGACTTGGCATTGCTGATAAGCTTGAAGTTGAAAGAAAACAAAAGACTATACCAGAAGCAAATCCTCCCCTCCATTCCCTTCCTTCCCCCTGCTACCTTTTTATCTTACTCTCTAAAACAAAAGCAAGTCCAAACTTCTGGATTTTTCTACATATTTTATAGCATGGAAATATATAATTGGATATTTTAGAATAAAACATACCTGAAGCTACTGGTATGTTACAACCAGCAGCTTTTAGGGCATTAACAGCATCAGTGACTCTTGTGGGATACACACAAACCGCTCCGACAGTAATACCTGAAAAAGCCACAGTTCACTTTTTCACACGTATGGATGCAATCTGTATTGTGAGCATGTGTGCATTGTTTGCACCTCCCGCTTCTGCATTCTCACGAGGATTTTAAGCCCCTGCACCAGGGATATCTGTTTTCTCGTTCAAGCACTTCAGGTGCTTCTCCATGTTGTTACCTCCCTCGTGTTCCTTCACCCGACCCTGGGAGCAAGTTTGCATTAGCAGGAATTAAAACGTCAAGATCTTTATTGACAGATTCACTGTTTAATGCCAACACGTTCAGTTAAGACATGCTTAGTCAGCAAATTACTGTGAGAGAAACTGCACTGCCAAGCTCTGTCCTTACTTGTTGAGCCAGACTGAGCCCAGCAGCAACCGAGCACTCTTTATGTTAATGCAGTCCTACTGCATTTCTAGTTAAAACGTTATTCTCTCAGCCTCGGATAATTGACCTCATATTTAATACTTCAACTGTCTGAAGAGTCCATAAATCCAAGTTTTAAAAAGAGACTAACCCTTGATATTTTAGGTGTATGGCTTAAAACCAGAGGCCTGATTCCTCTCTGGTTTTACATCCTATGACTTCAATCAGTGGATCAATGCCCCTGTAAAACTGAAATATCTCAATAGTAAAATCATGCCCCAGACGGCACTGAGATTTTGGTTTTGATAGGTCACGATAAGGCCAAATGACAACTCAAACGCTATTCACTGACATATCAGCGATTACATCTGGAAAAATTCAGAAGACCTGCTCAGCTACACAGACATTTTATTGATAGTTATACTGACAGCCTCAATGTGCTCAGAAGTTGAATCTTGTTCAGTCTGGAGTGTAACACTGGGACTTCAGATGGAGCCTGCTGACGTAGTATCAATGAAAGCAGGTAACAGATAATGTTTTCTGAAATAAAAATAACACGCTTAGGACTGTGGAATGCATCTTTTCCGACAGGGAAAGTGGCCGGCTTGGCAGTTACATACAGCAACAGCAGCTAAGCATGAAATCCAAAGGAGTCTCGTGAACACTCCCCCCTTCTCCAATTTAGTAAGGACATCAGCAGATTAACAGAATACTCAATTAGTTTCACCTTAGTGCACTGTTATTAAAAGACATACTCTGAGGTTACACACTTGTGGCTTTCGTATCAAATTTGCTCGTCAGGTATCCTAACTTACAGTGTCACCTTGAGGCCATGCTTCACTTTGGTTGCCAAACTAAGGATGGATTTTTTTTCTCCTCGTATTCCTATATTAACTCAACAGAATGGATATTTTGCAATTAGAACTTAAGAACTGTTCTTAAATAAGAACTTAACTTTGAATAAGACTGTATAGGATCTAGTTTCTTGCAGTGCTGCCTACCGTAACTGCTGCTGTTATATGAAGAGGGGGTCATTTTTACAGCTATCTGAAAACTGAAGAAGTACACAACACACACAACAAACCCAATCATACCTTTATCGTGCATATCCAAGGCTTTCAGCAGATCCTCTCTGATGGGATGCTTTGCTTTAAAACACAGTCTGTGAACATTGGAAGGAGTATCATCGCCTGAAAGAGTGGTAAGGTCTATGCAGGTGACAGCTTTCAGCAGCCAGGCAGCCTACACAAGGAGTAAAACGGGGAATACAGTATTTCAGTTCACGCTTCCAAAACCAAACTGACATGGAATCTGAAGGAATCAGAAGCCTGGCTCTCACAGTAAGAATAAGGATGGCAGATACTTGTTCATGTCCTGAGCAGTATCTAATGGCACAGAAAGGACTTGGAATCAAAAGTCTGCTCTCTCAGAATGAACGGATCTAATTCCAATTTTTGGTGCAAAAGCTAACTACCAAACAGGACTCTAAGAAGCAGACAGACATTTTTACCAGGACAAAAAGCATCTTGTTTAAAATTTAATTCTATATGACAAAGATAAAAAAATCATCTATGTGAGGAACCTCATTGTTATAATATACTCTGTTCTATGTACTATGTCTGTATCTTTAAAGCTTTCATGCACAAAAAAATTATACACCCAGGTTTGCAATTGCCAATAACCAGCTGAGGGTACACATCAGGAATTTGCACACTTGCACTTTTGCATGCCTCTCCTGCTGTGAGAGTGAAACATGGAATCAGTGGGGGGCAAGAACCCAGACTTCTTAAAACTTAGGGTCTAGACTCCACATGTTTCCACTTTTGTGTGAATCAGGAAGAAAAAATATCTGTAATTATTTGGTGCAAAAAACAAAAGCAAGAGCTAAGTGACAGGGCTAAACCNGTGCGGAGGAGACCCCAAATGAAAATACTACAGAATTACAAAGGACTTACTAATTGGAGAATGGAACAGAAGCGCATCTATAAGATTTTTGAGATTTTGTGCTGAACCAAATTTGAGCTTAAGACATTATCTTGAAATATTTGTTGAGGGTCTTCCAGCAAATTCTTATTCACAGCGATGGCTTCAATAAAAGCTGACATCTCTTAGTGGGCACATGTTCTCCAAGGAAAGAGTTTGCGACCGCAAAGTCCAATGGAGTCCATAAAGTCCCTCCCTGGCTGCTCTGTTCCATGACACAATTTGTCACTATATGGAGCAGAAATTGTTGTTTCTTCATGGAGGTATTACTCTGCAAATCTTAAGATGCTGCAGAGCCTACCTTTGCTGATGGGAGTCTCCTATCTGAACTTGCAGTAGATGTTCCACTGAAAGCTAGTGGGGTGACTGAACAGAGTAACAAACCACTACTGGCTCTGTTAATCTAAGCTTCACCGCTTGTTTCTAACAGATTTCTACTTTCACCCTATAATACTTCAGAAGGGTTTTTCACTTTAAATGGTTTTAAGTTTCTTTTACTTGGATTTTTTTTCCCTTCACTCGAGGGAATTTTTGCCTCATCTCTTATGACATGAATCATAAAGTCATCAAGGCAGATGTAGTCAGGGAGTTCCAAGAACTGGTATGAACTTGATTTTTTTTAAAGGGTTTTTCAAATGAGTATTTTGGGAAATGCGCTTCAAAATTTGAATCTGGTGCCACTTACACTCAAACATGTAAGGGTTCAAAATCATCTCTGTGAAATAAAGAGCACATGACTATCATGACTGCAATGACAGTGTTCAAATATAGGAGAGATGCTTCTGAAAATAATCTCTTGGCATTCTTCAAAGTAAAACCTCACTCGAGTACCTCAGTACCAGTGTTACTGCACAGGAGAGTGGAGAAGCGTTAGTAATAATTAAACATTTGTCCTACAGCCATGTTGAGGGAGTGACGCTAAATCCCTTTCTTCCCAATGATTCTTTGCAATCAAAACCTGGGGCTCTCTATTCCTTTGTTCTTTATACAGTAAATTCTGTCACATCAGAAGACTTACTTTTTATGTTACTGCACCTGCAGTAGCTGAAGATAGCCAAGGTTATGGAATACCCTCTGGATTTTAACACTGACACTATTTCCCAACCCAGAGCCACTGGACTACTAAAGTTGGTAGCAAGCAATTTTTTATGTATGAGAAACTCTTGCGAAATGCTGAGCTAATGTCTAAATTTCCTCAATTTATGTCCACTTTTAATTTAATCATAACATTCAAAGCACAGACTTTCAGGTTAATGTAACAGGCAGGACGTCGTTTTATATCACCGACCAGTAGGATCTTACACAGCTTCATCAAACCATCCCCGAACTGTCATCTGCGGGATCTGTGCTCATTGTGAGCGCAGCTTCAGCCACCCCAGAATGGCTGCCCGACATACTAAACTCAGGATACCAACTATTTCGAACAGTTTTTTGAAGAACTGAGTAGAATTAAATTATTCTTGCTTTGTTCTGCTACATCGGATTGTTAAGATTTATCCTCAAGGTCTCTCTCCTCCTGCTTCCATGTTAACTGTTGCAAGTAAACACTTTGTTTAGTGTGCAGGAGGGAGGAATGACACACATTTGCCTGTTCGGTGAACAAAGAATCAACTTGTCCCTTGGAAACCAGTTACAACCCCACGGCTGAGAGCTCCGGGGTCTTCTCCACAGCTTTTCTCAGCCCTTGTCCCTGGCTGATTGACGCCAAAGCACTTCAGGCATCCTGCAGCCACCTCTGCCTGCCCTTCCCCTCTCCGTGCTTCCCATCCTGCCTCTGAGGTGGCAGAAACCAGCACAGGGCCGTGACTTTGCAGAACGTATCAGCTTACCTTGCTGACGTGATGGCTTCGCATCACGATTCTCATGCACAAACTGGAGAAACCAAAATGGGCACTGCATCTGCCAGTTCTGCCAGGGGGGCAGTAACGGCAGAGATTGAGAGTAACTGCTGAGACACCAAACCTGTGTGTTCAGTGAAGACCATACAGCCTTGAAGAAAAGTTTGTTTAAGCCACTGGCTTTAGCATGGCTTACATGAACCTATTTTATACTAAGACGGACAATAACTGATCATTTACCTCCTTATCTCAGGAACCGAGAAGTCAGCCTCCATAAAACCAGTAGCCTTTTTTTTCTCTTTTTTTTACCCCCTTTCTCCCTGCCAGTGCCATAGCCAGTCAGGATTTTTGAGTTCTAGGTAAGAACTAGTTAAGCAAAAAAATCACACATGTTGGGGATGTTTAAGTAAAGAAAAATCATCCAGGTAGGTCAAACTTGACAGGGACCATGATCATATCTTAGAGCCTTAAAATTAAAAAATAAGAAGGCAGCGTGCAGAAAAGTCTGTCTGGGAAACAGAATAAATGTGGTGGGATAGTAATATACAATTTAATCCACTCATGAATAAAGATGACTTAAATTCATTTGCGGTTTTGCCACTCATGAGTTATAAGGTTTTTAACTTGTTTGGATAAATGCTTCGCCTTATTCCATCCCATCATCATCAAATACAAATTATTAAAATAAGACATGGACAAGCACATCTTTTAAGTTTACATGCATCTTGAAAAAAATTCAATATTGCAGCTTGGAGAGGGAGAGTGACTGCTTTAAAACTACAGGAGCAGAATGCATAAAAAGAGCACTTACTTGCCAGTTACCTTTCACGGTTTTCCATTTTTTAATGCGTTCTGCATGCCTCACAACTGCAGGTCGATTCACATGCACTTTTGAGATCCAGCCAAGATCTGGAGTGGGAAAAAAAGAAGAAAAAAAAAGATGGTGTGGGACTTTAGAAGAAAGTTGTGGCTTGGTTTGGGACCTCTGAACAGCATGACCTTTAAAGGGCTTGCGTATTTATCAACAATCCAAAATATCCTAATAGCAATAATTTCTGTTAGGGTATGATCTGTGAACTGGATTTTTCACACAGCATATTTTGTTTGCCATTACAACTGAATCAACTTACCGCTGAGAGACACTATGTTGCCCGTTCTGGACTATGGAGTTTATTATATACGAAGCACATGAAAAAAACCCCACAAAACAGCCTTCTGCCATTACTTGCTGATTTACTTTTTGATTCCAGAATATGGTAACATTTATCCAGTCCTTTGCTCGTTTGATGGCACCCAAGATACAACAGCATTTTTTGTGCGCATGAACCTTTGTTTACAGAAGCTGTACCCCACACAACCACCAAAACCTCTGGACAGAGCCTTGTATAACAAAGCATTTGAGTTGTTAATGTCTAGATCTAATTTAACTGAATTTGCTACGAGGGTCTGACTAACTGCAAAGTTTCCAAAAGCACTGAATTCCTGGGCAACATATCTGCCTGGAAGTCCCTGAGATTGAAATAGGGTTTGATATATTAAAACTGTAAACTAATCGAAGTCGGTGCTTAATATATTAGAACTATAAATTAGAGTAAGAGCTTAATTTAGGAGGCTGGGTGCCTTAAGGCTGTACAAAGAGCAGATGCAACAGTTGTAGTACTGAATATCAGAACCGATCTCCTATTTCCTTAAGAAAGAGAGTTTTGGGACAATATAACCTTGTAGTAGAAGCTTATCTCTCAAAATAAGGGGCCCGGGATAGCTGAGGAATGCAGAGACTAGTCAAAGCTAATGCTTCTGATGCCTCAGCAAGAATGGAGAAATAGAGAAAAGGCTGCAGTTCACCCAGAAGGTCTCAACGGTGAAGAGGAGTGGAGGAAGTAAACAACCACCAGATGCCTCTGAAGACCACCAAGAGACTCTAATGCGCACGGGGGAGTGGGCAGTAACCTGTAATAATGAATGAATGAACAGGTAAACATTTCTTGTAAAACTAGTGAATACGCATACACAGTATGTATTTAAACTGTCCATCTAAATCAGTCGGGGCGCACATGCGGTGGATCAATCCCCCATGCTCCCGGCGCTGCAATAAAGAATACCCGCTTAATAGTCACCAAGGCTACTGAGTCTTAACTGCGGCATTTCACGGCACCAAGACGCACGCCAGCCTGAGAAGTGCTCACCTTGCCAAGCACCCTGGAGGATTCAGGGCAACACCTTCAACATGCGAAATCCTTCAAATGCCCACTGCAGACAGCCTGGGTCACAACTTCAGTGAGTTTCAGCATCCATAAACAATAACCAGACCCAAAGAGAAGCAGGTACTCAGTATTTACTAAAACAACGTAAATGTCTAGAAACAAAAGTAGCAAAAATTGCCACTGCCTAACAAAGGGTAACCGACTGATAAAGGAGAACTGAGGGTTCAGGCCCTTGAATCTTGACATTTCTGCTTAGTATGACACACCAAAAGCGTAAATTTGGATGTTAATAAATGCAAACCTCTCAAAGAAGTACCCAGCAAAAAGAAATCGGATTATCTTTGAAATCTCTCATATGCCAAAATATAAATAATTCTTCTAAATACTAGTCGTATAAGCAATCCATGAAAATACTCTGAAGACAACATCAACAATCATTAACAATCAATCATCAGCAAATCACTACCATCAATCATCAGATACCATTATCAGTTAAGGTCAGGGTATGGACATGGTCTCAGATACTAAGAGATAATAATCCTGGGTGACTTAACTTATTAAGGGCATCTTATCTCTATGACTCTTCTTCCCTACTGTATTAGACTTGCATTTCCCTCAAGCACACTGAATAAAAAAGGTTTAAAAATTAAAAAAAAAAGACTATAGCCAAAATCCCTAATTTTGTACAGAAATCTTATCCTCAATTTTTTTTTCTTCCTACTTTATAGTTTTAGTAGCCAAAAAAAATGCTGAATGAATATGCTAGCTCCATATTTGTAAATGTAAGCTTGTTTTCCTAATTAGACTTACAAAATGCTCCGGAGAAACCAATTTAAGGCAAAGATGACTCAGTGGAAATGCAAGACAAAGGCATGAAACGCAGCACAGTGAGCTGCCTTGCTACCACTTTTCTATTACCACATACAAGTAATTAAATGAGCAGTACCTGCAAGGTCAAAATGTTGGCCAAGAGCAAAACAAGTTAAACCAAAGAAGGAATTCCAAAGGAATCCTAAGGAATTTAACAATTTCCATAAGACTTTAGCATCAGTCTCACTGTATGGAGACAAAGAAAAGGAGGAGCTTGCAAAGTTGCAAACCGGTTGAACAAGAAACCCTCATTACTTCTCTCCACTTTCAAAGCTACAGGCTTATTCATTCTGCCCCAAAAGCAAGAAGCTCCACTGACATGTAGAAAGCAAGTGAGAAAAGCTATTGCTACAAAACCCACGGCTAAAACTTTCCTTCTTTTTGAATATCGAGAAATCCAAGCCATATAAACACAGACAGCTGAAATATAAGCTAGCGAACCCTCCACATCCTCCGCAGTTGCTTTTAAGTTGAGGCTCCTACGTGACCAGCAGAGAGCCTGCAACACTTCCTATGGGGGCATTGTAGGCAATAATTGTCAAAGTCCACAGGGTGGGAAAACACAAATAAATAAATTAAATAAATGAAGGAAACACAAACTCTTGTGTTGTGCTTCTCCTACTACATGCCAAGTGCTCACGTGGAATCATTTAATCATAATCCAATTTAACAAGATAACTTTTGAACCCTACTGGGTGTACGGTGACCTTTCAGCCCCTTTCGGAAACGCGATAAAATGAAAGCAAGCACTTTAGATGAGCGTACTCAACTTCTTCCTCTGTAATACAGGTCCAGAAGCTTCAGTTACTCTTCCCTAACCTATTCTTTCTACATTATTAAAAACAACCAAGAAATCCAACTAAATAATAAATTTATAACAACTACTGCCTTCTATAGAAGAGTTATGAAGACTACAGAGACAGCATCCAGTTGTTTAAACATGGCAAATTTTCATCTTCTTGGTTCTTGGGGCATAAACGTGAATTTAAATGAAAGAACCACAATTTTCCCCATTAGCAGGTTAACCCTTCATTACTTATTATTTGGAGTAGACTCAGTCAGATTCATCTCGTGCCTGACTTTGGTGGAAACATACTGTTATTGTATCTGCCCCTACCTGACGTGAGAGCATTTCTTCTCAGAAGGTTTGAGTAATCTCTGCAGGAGATGGAGCACTTCACACGAGGTCAGCTTAAAAGAAACAGTCAAGTGTAATGCCCTTTGCGGGGTGGGCAGAGAGTTGGGGATGTAACGTTTAAGAAACTCACAAATCAATGGGAGAAAAGAGGGGAAAGAATAGTGGAAGTGAAAAGAAAACCTACCACTTTTGCTAACTCATCTTTGCCCAAAGGCACCCGTGAAAGTCACCATGTATCAGCTGATCAGCAATGGCTGAAATAGTTCTCTGCAAATATGAAGAAATTCGTTGGCTTAAGCCCTTTTCAGTGAGCAACACACTTTACCTTCTGTTTTTAATAACTCCAGACTAGTCCAGAAGGAAGCTGACACGTGGCAACTCAGTAAGGTGCAATATCTGATTTTTGTGCCCGAGATGTTAAGTTTCCTTGAAAGCCCATAGAATTTGTATCTCCGAGTATATTATTGAGTGCGGGATCTTAAACCACTGTGCAAAGTAAAGGCAGAAAACTTAAAAAGAAATAATTAAAAGAATGAAAAAGATCAGAACTCCATCCTGTCTGTACATCTTCATGTGAGACATTACGCAGCTTACTAAAGGAAATAAACTGGTGTAATGTAAAAAACACATGGCGAGGAGGGACAAAGGTTCTGGTAATACGCAGCAGCAGATGGAGACTTCTATCTAACACAGACCTTTTATTCAAGCCCACTTCTCCATTAATTAAAACAGTGGGCAAGTGAAAACAAATATGTCTCAGCGTAATTGCCTCTAAATAGACTTTCAAAGTTTGCCATGTGAGGTCTTACCAAATCTTCAAATGTAAGTGTCTCTCTATTCAGAAAAACCACTCACAATTCCAGCATTTTTTTTTTAATTTGCACTAAAAATCAGAACAAAACCATTATTTGAAAGAGAACTGACTGCCTTTGGATTCTCCCCCTCCCCCACTCCCCCAAGCTTTATGATTTACTATCTGGCTAAGGAAAACTATATTTAATTAGGCTCATTAACCTTGCAGTGTGAACACGTCTTTTTTTTTTTTTTTTAAATAAGTCATCTGCTAGTCATCTGCACAGTCATGTGGCTTCAGGGATAAAAGTAATTAAAGCAGTTACACTACAGCTAATTAGCCAATATTCTGTAATCATTCTTCAAGTTTACTTTTTCCTCTGAAGACATTTGAAAAAAAATCACATTCAAAATCTTAACAGGAAATTCATCTTCTCTCTTTGAAGAACACGAATCCAAAAATACCCAGCATTTCCTCAGAAAACAATAAATAAATGCACTTCGTTAGTATAATTACATAAATATCTAAGATACCTAACACATTCCTCATAAAACAGACTCGGCTTTTCAGAAGCTTTAAAAAAAAATGTGTCGATGGCATCCCTTCAGATGGTGAAACAGAAAGCTGAAGAACGCCTGAGGCTGTAGTTTCGCAGGCATTTTAAGGCAGCACTGTGCCCAAAAGAAGCTGCCCCCCACCC
>VXBO01002062.1:481376-510514 GCA_013400135.1 Rhinoptilus africanus
CAAATTACATTACCTCTGGCAGCTAGGACCAGGCAGCCACTCATGCAGTTCTTCCCCTTCCCCAAGAAAGACAGGGAGAAGAGGGAGATAAGGAGGGGAAAGGGAAAGGAAGAAACCTCATGGGCTGAGATAAAGATGGTTTAATAGAATAGTAATGGAAGAGGAAAATAACAACAAAATAATAATAATGGTAAAAGAATATACGAAATAAAGTGATACAACACAAGGAGCCCATCCCAAGCAGTGATCACGGATCCCTGCTCCCCATTTGTATACTGAGCATGATGTCTATGGCATGGTATACTCCTTTGGCCAGCTTGTCCCATCTATGCTCCCTCTCAGCTTCCATGGGAAGCTGAAAAAGTCCTTGACTAATATAAACATTGCCTTAGCAACAACTAACGCAATAGGTGTTCATTCTTCAGCGTTCCTCTCATACTAAAGCCAAAACACAGCAGCTACTAGAAAAGAAAATTAACCGTATCCCAACCGAGACCAGGACACCAGGCACCATGACATTTGCTGGGTTATCAGAACAAGTTGTGCATTGCAGAGAAGTAGAAAACAGCAGCGTTGTTCTGCTGCTATTCGTACAATAAATTAGATTTGAAAAAATATAACTTTTTTTTTATATAATGGAAAGTGCTATGTATTAGACAGTCTTAGCCTTTTAGGACACATCGGAAAAATAGGTAAACTTGAAGGTAGGGGATGGTAAGAAGAAGATAAGAGAAACTACTCATATGCAGCATATATTTATGTTATTTAGAAAGATTACTAGTTACAATATCTTTGCATAGACAACAATTTCATACGATTAGCTCTGCCTTAAGGGCAACCCCCTGCCCCCCAACTTTTAAACAAATATTATGGCTGTTTGGAGATTTGAAAATATGTTCCATTTCAAAACAACGCAAAGCTACATTTGTCTCTGGACTGAATCCACTAATGTCATCAGTATTAGATCATGGATTAATTTGACTCATGGTATTATGCTTGGAGTAACTACAGTTGTGCGGGTTTGATTTTTTGCCAGGATCAAACTTTGGAAAAAAATTAATAGCACTGATGATAGAAGACAGTGACAGTGCTTTTACAGATACGGGAGAGACACGACAGGGAGATTTGCAAAGTTTTCCATTTTATTGAGATTTGGGGGAACAGAGATTATTGACGAAGATGCGTAAGGGGTATATAACTCCAAGGAACTGAAAATATGTAACGGTGGAGTGAGTCAAAAAGATAGGAGGCACCATCATGATTATTGAGTAGAACTTTGCTCATGAGGCTTATACAAATATTTGGAAATTCATTAGTGCAATTAAGATACTTGCCAGTTGGGTTTCTGTGGGGCTTGCATGTTTGGTGCTGCACATCCTATAATTGTGCCATGCAAAATACAGGCTAGGATCCCAAAAAGCAGAATTCTTTTTATTTCTTGATGGTGACACGGGAACAGCTTGACAAGCTGGAGGGAGGCATTAGTTCATCTCACAGTGATGTCCAAGCTAGACTGTACTGGTAACAGATCATCTGCAGTCACTTACGGGATGCTAAAAACAAGAATCTTATTTGCATGTGAATGTCGGTGTGGCCCAGGTTTTATATCACATTTAATGTGGATGTATGCATAGCAGTTTGGATTTAGGCTAGAAGCGGCTGGCTGTCAGACTGGATAAAAATAGAAGAAATAAGCTTTAGACACTTGTACTGCTTGATTCCAGGTGAAACCATCATCTTTGCTTATACATTTGCAGGTTCATCCGCTGACTGAACGTGAACCAGGAAGAAATCCCAAGTTCCCAAGATAGCTAGATCCCTTCACACACATCAAGAGCCTTTGAAGTTAACAACAAAGCCTAACTAAGAGCATAAGTATAGGACCATGTAAGGAAAAATCATTTAGTAGTTAATCTTGGGCCTTATCTGGAAGGTACTCTATTTCTATGGAAACTGAGTACTTGGCTCTGAAAGCCGGAACATATCACAGGGACTCATTTTAAGAGCATTGGAGCAAACGGAGGTATCAAGTTACGTATCAGCTAGAATAGCATTCTCTCCTTGTTCGACTTGTCGGTTTCCCCCCTGGTTTTACACCTAATCCTTTACCTCAGTTTTTGTCCTTGTGTTTTACAGATTTGGGTTGCCCTGTCTTGGTGGGAGCAGTAAATCCAAAGGGAGCAGTGTGTTCAGGGATCTCGGAGACATTCCCTGAGATAGATGGGGCACTCTTCATTTGCCAAAGCACAGAGGACCAGTGCGGGAATATTACCAAGTGCAGGCTTTGGGGAAGGAATTTTTCTGGCAAGCAAACAAACAAAAAAGTCTTTTTACAGAACTAGTAACGCTCTACAGTTCTTGCAAATCCTTTGAACGTTGTGACCACCTAAGAGTTGACAGCTGCAAACAGATTACAGACAAAACCCCCTGTCACACGAAAATATCTGGGGACTTCAGCTAGTCTAGTTACATGAATAATAAAACAATGCTAAAAATAATTCATGTGAATATAGTACCATAACCAATAATATGCATCTAGTATCTCACCTATTCAAGGCACTGAACAAATAACCATATGGGATGTAAAAAAATGGGAGCAGGATTTGGAAGCTAATAACTGGTAAACTACAGGAATGGTATGAGTAATTTAACTTATCATGTTACACTGTAGTGTATCAGCCAAAAAAAAAAAAAAAATTCCATTAAAAATCTGCCCAGCACCTGGGAATGGGCTGTTACTACAGTTGGCAAGAGCTACGGAGGTTTCCATCTGTGGATCATTAATCAAATCTGTGCCAACTTGAAAGACCAAAACCTGCTATCAGTTAGCTTGTCATCTTTAAAAAAATCAAAACTCTCAGAAAGCTCCCTTGTTGGCAGCATCGCCTGAGAGGCCAGACAATTTAATCCTATCATTTGAACAACTTTCCTTCTTCTTGTGAGTTAAAAGGTATTGGTGGACAAGTATAAAGTTAGGTATTAGTACATTTAATTCTACTGAAAAATGGATTTTTTCTACATATTCCATTAAACAACTGTCAGATCACCATCTTACCTGTCAGATCACCAGCACTTATAGGCTACTGCTGAGTGTAGCTGGGTGTGAATTTGTTGCCTGGAAATGAAATATTTCATTCAGTGTGATAACTGAAGTAACCCTTCCCATCCTGAATGCTTTCGGGCCTCTGCCCTGTGGCTCCTAACCAGGCTTTGATACCTCTCTTTGCTTTTTCTCTTATCTTCTGCCTCTTATCAGCTCCTCCATTAAAGCCACAGCGAATTTGCTGGACATTCTTATCCTTATTTCTTTACAAATGTTTTGCTAACTAAATCGATGTATTCTGTTCACCCATTTTCCACTGCAGAACTTGATGACGATGCAGAAGACTCCAGATGAAGGCTGCTTTTGTGGCTTTCTGTGCAAACTTTCAATTCACTGCCTACGAGTCTCTTGGTCTCAGGAGTGCCAGCGGCTGGTTTGGTTCCATTTGCCAAACTCGGAATTGAAGTACTTGAAGGGATGTGAGTCTGAGGGGAAACGTAGTTACTGGATGTTTGTTCAGAGCTCTAATGTGAGTGAGGAGATAAAAACAAACGTACCACTTTCATACACTCTCGATCTGACTGCAAGTACTGCGGAAAACAGGGGTAGGAAGCACAAGGGTTTCAGGAATAAACCCATTATTAATTCCTTTGCTGAGAATCTTTATGCTTCTAGGAAAAAAACAATGTTATGCTTTTATCTCAATAGATGTAATGGAAAATAGATCAAATTCCACATCCAGATATCACATTAGTTGGTATTAAGCTTGTAGATAGAAAATTTTTTACAAGTAGGTCCCTACTTGTATAATGGCTTAAACCAAAAACCAAACTTCCAGCCCTAAACTTTCAAGTCTATATAAGGATTGTTTTCATAGAACAAGTTAAATGAGTCCAAATTACTTTTTAAATATTTTCCAGGAAACTAAATTTAGCTTTTAAAAACCGTCTTCACTAGAAAATGCAGATAAAATATTTTTGCTTTGAGATCTGGGTTCATTGACCTCTCCCCGAGTCCTAACACAACGCGTGAGCCAAAAAACCCCATGAAAAAACCGTTCACACAAACTCCCGAGAACCAAATCAGCTGACTCTGGCAGAGCACAAATGTTTTTAAACTCATTTCAGCTTCTTTTATGAAGATAATCCAAGCAGTACCAACTTGCTCATTCCACAAGCATCTTTTCTGCTTCTCCCAGGACAAAATGACAACACAGGAGTCAAAGACTTGCAGCATCCCAGAGTCACGTCCTAGATTATTTTTACTGTAGCAAGAAATTTGGGGTTAGCAAACATTTGTCGTATAATATGGAAAAAGATGTTGGAAAATAAGAGAAATTGTCATCATTTTCAACTGGCCACAGTATTTTAGAGAAGCCTGGAGTGCCGTCTCTAATGTAAATGTACAGTACTCCCTTTAACGTCCTTCTTTTATTTATTTTGTCTTAGTAATCAGCTGCTGCCTTTGAGAGGATAATAAAATTCGTTTTTATTCCCACACAAACACGCACATACAGTGTAATGTATTGTGACCGATTTACTTTTTTTAGAGAAGCTAAAAAAGGAGAAATACACAAGAGCACCCTTGTTTGAATAAATACTGGGCTGTCTGTATGGAATAACAATTATATGCTGAAGCTAGAGCAGATGTATGGGTGTGAATCACATAAGGGTAGGTTGGGGAATTATAATCAGCCAAACAGACCTAGGAATCAATCAGCAGTGGAAATTTTTCTGTGGTCAAACAGTGTATTTTTTTCTAACTCTCATGGGGAAAGACGGGGAAAGTGATTTTCAGCCCATGTTTTGGTGCAGGTCCAGTGGGGAAGTTCCCAAAGTGTAGGACATGCATTTGTGGTACATAAATGCAAAAATGAAATGAGTGCTGGCACTTCCATTGGCAGCCACCATTAGGATTGCTGAAGAGAAGTTGTCAGACCCCTTATTTAGTACTGTGCAAGGAGAACAAATCTGTAGTTAAGACTAAAGATGTGAATGCTGTTTTTTTTCCTGGGTACACTCTGACTTAGGTGAGATTTGGACCGATTTGCACCACCGCTGGGTATCCAACTGTTACTGCAGTCAGTAGAAGGAGTCGATGAAAGTCACTTTCTTTGAAGGATGAGGCCAAATGATGTTACAAATCATGCAATATGTCTTCACTGACATTTGTGATATTCCTTTGATACTTTCATATAGAGAGTAGTCGCAAAACACTGCTTAAAACAAATGTCTTTTGCCTACTTTTTCTTCATCCTTTCTGCATTATCATACAAAAAAATTTCATTCAATGAGGTCATTCAATGTCTTTCCCAATAGTGCGTTTATTACCCACTTACTCTTTTTGTTATAAACCAGCTTTACTTGAATCACTGATATTGGCACGCTCCCGAAGAGAGTTACCCAGGACAAGTCATACTGCAAATTTTGTCTTCTATCACGTCCTTTCTTCTCTCCTATCTGTTTTGCATTTCACACATGTCTTGCATTAGAGTGCTGGAAATGAACATAGGCATCTGTAAAATAGGGGTTCTAAAGCATCCTCCAAAAACCTGCCAGAAATGCCTTCCATCAACTTCCAAGTAGTAGCAAATGGGCTTGTTAAGTTCATTCCTGTTGTCAGCCTAAGGTACGCCATGGCCTAGGAGGCTGGAGAACAAGGGGCAATTAGCAGTGATTACACAGCATTACCATTTGTGATTGGGTGGCATTTATTTAGTGAGTCAGCGGGTGTTTTTGCCCACCTCCCTAAGATGTCTGCTGATTAAGACAAGTAATTTTAGCTAGGTGCTTTGTGAGCAGTCTCCTTTGAGAGTTAAGACACAAAGGCAAAGGGACAGAACCAAAATCATTGCCAGGGCACTGCGGGGAATGCAGAGTCTTGCAGTCACTGCTTTTGTTGCTCTCATACCTGCTCTGGGTGGAGAGATGACAGTAATGTTTGTCATTTCAGTTCAAACACATTAATCTACCGAAGGTAAAAGAGCTTACATTATACCCCGTTCAGAACTGAAGGAAGTTTCTCCACTATTATCCCCTTTATAGCAATTATATGCGCATCAACTGCTTCCAAAAAAGCGTGTAGCTGGCTCTGGTGGTTAAGTGTTTTCTAGCTGCTGCATTAAATAAGTAAAAATAATTTGGAAAACATATGATACTCCCATTTTTTAAACAAATTATAAAAGAAATATGAGTATTTTCCAATAAGCTTGGATACGGTTATGGAACCAGTGACCAAAAAAATCAGGCCTTTCTATTTCTAGTGATAACTGAAATGTGTCCAGGCTTGTTTCCAGTCAAGCCAGTGGGTGTTTGTACAATGATTTTAGTGAAAGTAGATTGGGCACTTAATTCTTTTTCCAGTCTTTAGGTAGAATTAAACACTGTGTAAAACTTAGTTAATTGCAGAAAAGGAGGTGCGTTAAAAGCAGAAAACAAACCTACTGATTTATCATTTTGCTTAAAGATGTAAGATTATCTGCCTAAATATGCCTGAAGTTTGGTATTGGCTTACCTTTTTTTTTTTTTCCAGAAACTGGAGATCTTTTCTTCCAGAAGCCTGAGAAACTCATCTGGTAAATGTATACATATGGAAATAGAATCACAGAATCNCCCAGAGCTGGACACAGCACTCCAGGGGGGGCCTCACCAAGTGGCACGGTAGCACACTAGGGAGATGTATGGTAGTTGAATCGATGGTTGATACACAGAGCATTAAGAGTTATAGGAGTTATAGGAGTTATAAGAGTTATAAGAGTTATTAAGAGTTATAGGAGTTATACTGTATTTGTATAACCGTGGAGTGCATTTTCAGTTTGTGTCCAGCTTTTCTTCTTCTGTTATAAGAAAAGGAAGATACACATTCTCTCTATTTCAAATTGCAAACCTAGGTCACCTAGTGCCACTTCTCATTTAAGCAGATCTCTCAGCCTTTTATCCTGTTGTACTAACTGTGTGATATCTGGGATGACTACCTATCCTATTTTACAGGCAATACCAGCCACGAAGGACTGGCATTCCCAGGGGACAGGGTATTCCCGCCTCTCTGAATTGGTTTTAGACACATGCAAAGCTCTCGTATTTGTGTTCCAAGACATGACAACCCGCAAAACTAGCCTGGTGTGTCTTCTGTCTGCTGAAGACACATGTATTTATTAATGGAAATTATGAGCTTCAGAGAAAGAAGATGACCATGAATTTCATGCAAGCAGTAGAGCGTCAGGATATCAATGGATACTTGTAGCCTCCTCATTTATCGCACTATTTAATCTTCCCATTTTTAGACAAAAGTCATAGTCAATAAGTAGTAAGGCTTGTAAATGTTCCTGCTGCTGGTTCACTGGATATAGGCAGGATACAGAGAGGGTAGCAATGATACAAAGAATGCCAAGACTTCCTTCTGGCACTGGATAGAAACTGCACGTGAATATTCAGTCTTTTGATGGCATTTTGATGGGATGTCTGACCATCGATGCAGAACATCACAAAGTGGACCAGGATTTGGCCACTCAGTATCACACAGAAGTCAGCCATTCCTTATCAACAGCATTGAGATCTGTAAGGATCTGTAAGGAGCAAGAAGTCCTTTTCCACTAAGTCGTCCCTAGTCATTGTCCTGTCCATAAATCCTGCTTCAGTGGATATATGATACCACTTGGGAAAATGGAGTGATATCAACCATACATCAGGTATAGTTGTTTGGATGTATAGTTTTCCACAGAAGAATTCAGCATCAAAAATTCCATAGTATTTAATGCTTGAATGAGGAACCAGTTACTCAATGGTGTGCCGTGCCAAAATAACAGCAGCTGCCTCCCAGAGCTGACCTACGCAGCTAGAATGGATTTTCTTCCTTCCATCCAGATGTTAATGTGATCAGAAGCATCAGCCTCTTCACTAGCTCATTGGCAGCATGGCAAAAACTCATCCTTAAACTTGATCCCGTTTCCCTGTATCCTGTTAGAAGAGACTCCGATTACGGCAGCCTGTCAGTTACAGAGGTTGTCCAAAGGTAAAGTCAACACTGGGGCTTCTGCTGCTGAAGAATGCGACCTTCTCATTTTCAGGGGGATTAAGAGCTGCAGGTATTTTACTCTGCACTGATCTTCGTTAGCTTCAGGTCTACTTGGGCTGCCAATTTGAGGGTCAGATGTTAATCTTCAAAGCCATCACCAAGTTTTAATCTGTTCCTATTGGCAGGACATCACTATCTGCACTACAGCTACAGAGCTGCATCCTTCTCAGAAAAGCAGCTCAGAGAGTCCAGGACACAGTACCCTAAAGCTGAAGACTTTAGGGTAAGTATTTAGGTATAGGGTTTAGGGTAGGTATTTAGGTATAGGCTTTAGGGTATTTTTGGCAGAGGGTCTTCTCTACTAAGTAATCTCCTCAAGGAGATCACACACTCAGGAGTCCTGAAGCATAAAACCACTCCTCTACCCTTTTCAAAGTTACTTGTCTTCCCTATAGAATGTTCCCTCATTTTTACGGTATGAAATAATTTATTTTACATAAGAAATGTGTAGCAGTAAACTAAGATTACTGAGATTTATTTACAATCTACTAAGATTTATTTACAATTTACTACCCACAATCATTTAAAAGTTACTTGGATGCACAAAAAAAAATTATGCTGTTCCTTTTGGGACCTTTGTGACATTCTGGAGTCCCAATTTTGGAGTTCGCCAGTTGGAAAAAAGATGCTGTTAATTCCCAGGTTTGAGTAATTTTAGATACACCTCCAGACAGACCTTTCTTGCGAAAGACTTTCCGCTAGAACTGAGTTGATTCAAACTATAAAGTAAATCTTTCCTAACGGAGAAGGGTCTATGTTACGTACTCAACTCCCTTCAGAAACAGCCTCTTCTGCTTTTCCGCGTATCCTGATAGGGATAATCCCCTGCAGCTGCTGATTCATGCTGAGATTGCTCAAGCAACGGTTTTATGCCAGATTTACATTTGCAATAGAGTGCCTGTCATTGTGTGAAGGGACTCTTGCAGAAAACCAGATTTATCTTTCCTTTATGAGCAATCAGCTGTGTTCCAGGCGGTGAGGCAATGCTAGGAACCAGCTTGAAGGTCACCTGATCTATACCTACAATTTGCTCCGTTCTATTAGTGAGACGGCAGAAAAAAAAACGAGGAACCGAAGCAAAAACAACTGACAAACAACCCCACAACTCTTGATTCATTTATTTTTTTATTTTTCAGCCATATAGTAGGCCAACAAGAAGCCTGTTGATATTTGTATGACAATTTAAGAAAGAAGGCAAAGACTGCTGTTATTTCCCCATGGTGCTTGCTTTCGTACCCACCCTCCTGTTTGCCTGGCAACAGGGAAATAACACTACCGACTGCTGCAGCTTCATTTCCAAATTTTCCGTATTTCATGTTTTCACTTGATACTTCAGATCTTGAAGAAGCTCAGACTTCACTTTTATAAAGTTAATATGTCTCACAGAGAAAAAAAAATAATAAATATGAACCCAAGTGCACCTGAAGGGCTCAAAGTTAAAGGCAAACTAACAATATCTTCATTTAATATTTCACAGCTAGACTGAATAATTTGCCATGTTTACGACTACCATTTTTTCTGATGATTCTGTTCTAGATATCCAGTTTTTCTGAGATAACTTTTTGTAATTTAAATATAAAACGGTCTCCCCTCAAAGACATTTCAAAGATTCCAGTTTTGTGATTCACTTGTGAAGGGAGTTATTTTCAATCTTTCCCATGATCTCAGTGTCATGGGATTTTTATTCTCTAGGAGCCATGATGACACAAATAACATTAACAATAACAAATGCATTATCCATTTTGGATTTATGATAAGAAAGAAACTTGCCACTTCTGATCTTTTGTCAGTGGGCAGCAGCTTTTGCTACCTGCTACCGGTACAAACCGTCTGTCATCAGTTGTGGAGACCTGCATAGGTTCAACTTGATGTCAGCAGAACTGCAGTTTATTTTCACCTTTTTCTTGTGTTTTGTGTGCAATTTGTCAAATCGCATACTCTCTCTGCCTCCTAGAGCATCTGTAAAATGTGACTCTGGGTTTTCTTCTATTTGATTACAGGCATATTGTTACAGTGGGACAGGTTCTCTCATCTTGAGGGGTCTGGAGGACAAACCTTACGAGGAAGGACTGAGGGAACTGGGGTTGTTCAGCCTGGAGAAGAGGAGGCTGAGGGGAGCCCTCATCCCCCTCTACAACTCCCTGAAAGGAGGGTGGAGAGAGATGGGGGCTGAGCTCTTCTCCCTGGGGACAAGGGATAGGACAAGAGGAAACGGGTTCAAGTTATGTCAGGGCAGGTTTAGATTGGATCTCAGGAAACATTTTTTCCCTGAAAGGGTTATTAACCATTGGCAGAGGCTGCCCAGGGAGGGGGTGGATTCCCCATCCCTGGAGGTGTTTCAGAAAAGGGTAGATGTGGGACTGAGGGACATGGTTTAGAAGGGGTTTTTGTCAGGGGGGGTTAATGGTTGGACTTGATGATCTTAAAGGTCCCTTCCAGCCTCACCGATTCTATGATCCTCTGATCTTTACTCTTGCAGCAGAAAGGAAAATAATAGGAGCGAGAATGCATATTGAGTGTTAATCGGAAGGGGAGCTTGATTTTGAAGCCTGTAGAGATATTCATTTATCTGCATAAAATGAGTAAAGTTACTAATAAAGTGATAAAACTTTCAATTGGTGTGGAGGCTTATCCGGTGTGCAAATTCTAGATAATGCAGGACCGGTTTATTAGCATACTAGCTGGTAGTTTCTCAAGGATTCAGTGCAGATGGAAAGAGAAATCCCTGTCCCTTCGACACGTTTCCCTCACTTCAGGCAGACTCCGTTCTGATAATATGACCGAATGTGTCCGTTCTGTTCCTGTTCTGTGGTTACAGTAAGGACATCAGTTTCTTGGAACATCACATACTGATCTGATAGAGTAAAATAAATACCATTTGAAGAGAGCTGTGAGGGCAATACCAACGTGCCTACAAATGCCTGTCCTCCCATGCCCATTGTTTGGCAATGCTGCCCTCGACGCGGGGCGCGGCGTGCTCCGTCGGGCCGCCGTAAGGAGATGCTCTGGTGAAGCGTGCCGCGTGTGCCGCGGCATCGCGGGGAGCCGCAAGGCCATGGTGAACCTCCAGCTCCCTGTCCTGCAACTAAAAATGCTGCCCTTCTGTACAAGCTTCTGTTTCAATATTATCTGGCTGGAATTCGGTATCAAATGCCCCCGCCTGGTCCAGATAGATCACACCCTGTGTTTGGGGACTGGCTTGTGCTGCTTCAGGTTAAATTCTTACCATATCCCATGAGTGACTGTCCCACGTTGAAAGAGGAACAACTAGGGAAATGTGGCAATATATATTGGTGTTTGTACTATGTTTTGGCAAAGGATGTTATGAAGAAATAGCATTTAAGGCCCAAATTTTGTCATAGTAAGTACCTGAAATATAGAGAGCAGACCAGATATGAATTTTGCATATGGCCTTTTCATTTGTTTTTACAGGGGGAATAAATATTTAAAGAAAGTGTGCTATCTGTCTTTCTATTTCCTACGATGGAATGGGACGGGTAATTGCTGTCTCATTAAGGTCTGAATGTAGTTAAATGATATTTGTAAGGCACTGCAAGGTATTGCATGAGAACAAAATTGGATTGGTTTAATTTTTTAATTTTAAATTTTTTTTAATCTACATTTGTTGCAAATCAATTTGATTTTTGTCTAGCCAAGAGAACACAGACATTCCTTACCTATATAAGCTATTTTTTTTTATTTTGAGATGTGTTTTCTTGTTTCAAAATGTGTCCAAATGAGGTTCTAATACTTTTGATGGGATCCTTGTTTTTTTGAGAAACTTTTTAGATTTTGAACGATTCAATTTAAATAATATGATCTGAGGTATCTCTAGATTGGTTTTATGATTTTATTTTGGAGACTGTTCTGGTTCATACTCAACATGGTCCAGGATAATAAACAGTGTTGCAAAAATGTGTGAAAATTCTGATATTGATCAGGATATATATTTACGCGCTTATTTCAGGAGGGGTCTGTTTCAAATCCTTGCAAATGACGAGGAAAAGGACACCTTTCTCCTGACATCGTTTTGTTTGGTTCTCAATCTCACAGCAATTGGATGCAAAACTGGTATCGTCCCTCAGAAGCCCGTTGCTTTGCTGCCAAGGTCAGCTCTGCAAGCTAACTTCGTGTTTTTCACATGGCTGTTTTGTGCTTCGGCTATTTCTCTGGTGTATTAAAAACAAACAGGCTCTTCTCCAACAACAAGTGTCCCTGGTTTTTGTTTATTCCTCTGCCTCCCTTTTAACCCTGACAACTGTTTAAGCCCCAAGGAGATGCTCCCGTTCCCTCACCCCACCCCGTCCTGTTCTCCAGCTGCCCGACTGCCGCGCTGAGCAAGAGCTGGAGGTCTGTCTGGGGAGACAGGTCTCAGGCTGCACTAAAGTTGAAACCACCGATAAAGAGGAACTATTGTGCACCCCAAAGCAGCAAAGACTAAGGTCAAGGATGCATAAAGATTTGCTCCTCCAAACAGCCTTGTGGTTTCAGAATTGGGGAGAAGACGGTGGCAGCCGCAGCAGGAGAGTGCTGGGTTTGGGTTTGTTCTGGACCTACAGTGGCCTCTCTGTCCTGTTGCGACTGCAATAGGCTTTTTCCCTGTCTTAGCTTTAGGACCTAAATATTGAATATACATAGGAAGTTTTCCAAATGCCAGATAGATAACTGCAAAATGCAAAAGTTCTGCACCCGCTAATTAAATCTTTGCAGTTTGGCTACTCGTTGTCAGCACTGTGAGGGTTATGGTCTGGGCTGTGGTCTTGAGCGAGCTTGAGTTTAAGTGTCCGTATCTTCAAGAAACTGATCTAGTGATCCGTATATATACATTGATACCCACTGGTAGCTAGTATGAGTGTCCCTCCTGTGCATATAAAGGTCCATAAAGAACCAACTGGAAAGAGCACTGTCACGGAAATATCCCCATCGTTTTAAAAATGGAAAAATAAATTTTGACTTGTGAGAGCACAACACTAATGTCTGTGTTTTGTGCTTCTACGTCGTATTATCACGGCTCCCTACTGCATCCGGTGGTGTGCAAGCAGTCGGGAAAACTTTCTGACACTGACAGGACCCCGCTGCAGAGGTGCTGCTTTCACTCTGATCTTGTTTAAGGAAGCCCAAAAGGCATTTAAAGAGGCTGGAAGAGAAACCCGCCTGTCCAGGAGCTTGGGCAACCTCACAAGTCTCAGTATAGTGGCCACACAGGTGACTATACAGCACCGATACAGTATTGGAAGTGAAGGAGGTAGCTTTGAAAGATACAAAAAAAAAAAAACCAGCTGAGCTTCTCTATACGAGATCATCCTCTGGACTGCTCAACGCTCAAATTCCTCTATACTGCCCTGTTGTGTGCTTTTAATGCCCGAGACGATGTTTCAGTTTAGAAGCTCAATAATTTCTGGCTTTATAACTCTGTAAGATTAATAAATTCTTTTTTGGTTTATTTCTCTAACTTGATGACAAACTTCCTATTGTAATAAATGCAGCTGTGACAACGCAGGCCTGGAATCTGCGGGATGCAAGAACAACCCTTGGACAAACAAATTGTTGGCTGTTGGTAGAAAGAAGAAGGTATCTGCGGATCTTCATATGAATCCAAAAGATGACTCAGTGGAAGAAAAGGCAATTCTACATTACCCCCTGTAGTGACCTATAAAAATATACCCGACAGCCAACTTTTTCTCTTTCCAAGTATCAATACAGGGCTCCAAACAAAACAAAACAGACTCAAACCCAAGAATGAGCCCCAACTAGGTGAAATAAAGCATACTAAACTTTAGGCAATGTAATGAGCAATCAAGGGCAATTTCTTTGGCATAGTCCTACAATTTAAGTTAATGCAAACAGTAATACTATAAGTAGTTAGCTGTTAGAGTTTATTGCTCTCCTCCTGGGACTCAGGAGGAGCCCTGTACCTCATTTTTATTATTATATGGTCAAAACTGCCTACGTGTGAGAAATAATTTAAAATGCAGGTCAGTAAAAAATCACATTCCTCTAGTATAAAATAATAAATTCTCTGAAGAGAAAGGTCCACTGCAATAACTCTAAAGATTTAATATCCTTAAATATCTTAAGGATAGAAATTGATGACTAGAACAAGGATAAGGTCAATATAACATTGTAAACTAGACGAAATATATCAATGCGGATGAAAAGTGTAGCAAATCCTTGCTCACAAATGATGATGGGGGACTGAGCTATTCATTTCCAATGTATTGTGAGATCTGCAGTCAAAAACTTCAATCTTGCCATCAATTAATCGAGTTCTGTCTCACTGTACTCCAACCCTTAGCCCATAAAGTCTCATTTAATAGCAGCAATGAAATCTTCCTAATATGAAAATAAAAGTTTATGAAAAGATGTTGATAAGAGGAAAGCCTTTCTGTTGAAAAACAAGCCTACTAGTAGAGACTTTAATTCTGTTATAGCTGTTACTCAGAAAAATGAATATATTTTCACCAGGATAAACAGGCCTTGAACAATACTCTGTTCCTGTGTCGGGCGCCAGGGAGACAGAGCAGCCTTCCAGTACCTAAAGGGGGCCTCCAGAAAAGATGGAGAGGGACTCTTTATCAGGGAGTGCAGTGATAGGACAAGGGGTGTTTAGTTTTAAACTGGAAGAGGGGAGATGTAGATTAGATATTAGGAAGAAATTCTTTACTGTGAGGGTGGTGAGGCACTGGAACAGGTTGCCCAGAGAAGCTGTGGATGCCCCATCCCTGGAAGTGTTCAAGGCCAGGCTGGATGGGGCTTTGAGCAGCCTGGTCTGGTGGGAGGTGTCCCTGCCCAGGGCAGGGGGGGGGAACTTGATGATTTTAAGGTCCCTTCTGACCCAAACCATTCTATGATTCCATGACTCTATGATACCTCCATATTCCAAAAAAAAAGACATTAACGCTACCATGCCTGCACACAGCAGTCCTGCATTACAGTTATGCAGTCTGGCAACATACCCTAACTTGTCAACACAAACTTGTGTGTTAAGTGGGAATGTGTGGTAAACCAGATTTCACAGCCAGCAGAGTTCAGAAATCTGGTGATCTGAAAAAGAAAAAGATGTCTTGGATGTGTATTTTAAGTAAAGGAGATAGAAGAGCTGGAAGGGTTACAGTTAAATGGATGCAATAGTCAGGGAAGTCAAAGTCCAAAACAGCTTATGTTGATATGAATCCTTTTAGCTCCCGAAGATTTCTCTGAGATAGTGTTTTACGCTGCTGGGTTTTTTATTAGGATTACAGGGTTACTGTAATAACAATAGACAGTATAAGCAACAATCATAATGTATTATTAACAGGAATGTATCATGTATTGGTTTTTTCTTGTTATTTTTCTTTTACGCACTCCCAGATTTTGCAGGTTACCATCTTATTACTGTTATTATTTTGTAGAACAGAAATGCTCGAAAGCACTCAAATCAGGCTTACGGCAGCAGATAGACCAAAGCAATGGACACACATTGACCCCTCTCCGGGCTGCTCAAAATCAAATGCAAAATGCAAAACAACAGCTGAATTTAATGTACAAATGCTTGAAAAATATGACCAAATGTGAAATAGCTGTAGGGTAATAGAGCTGGGGACAAAGCTGGGGGCTGGTGGGGCCGTAAAGGACTCGGGGGTCCTGGTAGACGGACAGGTTTGAGCACGCATCATGAGCGCACCCTGGGGAAACGGAGGATGAGCAAGTATTAGGTGGTAGTAACAAGAAGGTAGCTGCAGATCGCGACAAGTGATTATGCTTCTCCAACAGCCCTTGCGAAGCCACGTCCAGAGCAGCGTGTTCAGTTTTGGGCCCCAGAACACAAGAGCAATACGGACAAACTGAAGTCGGTGCAGTGAAAGATCACTAAGACAGGTTTTTTGGGAGACAGGATGTACAAAGAGAATCTGAGAAAGCTGGGTTTCTTCAGCCTTAAGAAGAGAAAGCTTAGGGGAGATCTTAGTGCTGCTGTCTATAATTACCTAACAAAAGCGTGCCGAGGAGGCAGGGTCAGATGTGGCTTAGAGGTGCAGAAGGGAAGGATGAGGAACAATGGACACAGGTTGGAAGACGGGAAATTCCAAGTAGACGAAAGAGAAAAAAAAAAATCACAGATAGGCTGTGGAATTTCCATTTTATGGAGATGCTCAGTAACCAGCAGTAGGAGTCTCTGAGCAACCTGAGCTAACTTAGAAGACAGCCTTGCTTTGTGCAGGAAATTGTATTAGATGACGCCTAGAGGTCCCTTCTAAATGGAGTTATTATCTGACTCTGTAATTTTCTGCTTCTCATTTATATTAAAGCCTGTTTCACCCTAGATCTTGCAGTTTTACAGGGCTTTCAAATAAATGTAAATAAATAAATAAAATATCCATATAAGTAGATGGAATTGTGATACTACAGTGCCATAGCAGAGTAAACAAGAATCAGTCCACGAAATCTCAGATTCAGCCATAAGTGGCCATCAGTTGGGGTCACTGCTCTGGGCAGGCGGCCGTACGGAGAAAACAACCCACAGTCTGAACTGGAGAAGTTTGTATCTGCTTGAAATGGGAAAATTCATTCAGCCCACATCCTGGAGCATATGCCAGTGCTGGTCACATTGAAGTCTAACGGGAACCAAGCCCATATTGAGAAGATTCACTCATAAACACAAAATTTTCTTTAAAACCTTTAGCTTTCTTGGCCAGTAGCTCTTAAAGGGAACCGCGGGGAGGGTGGCATGAAAACTCTGGTGTCCCTGTTCGGACAACCTTACCTATTGTGTGTGTTCAGTTGTCGGTGAAAGGAGAGCGCTGACACGGCTGGGTAACACAACGTGTCTGTCTGTCTCTCCGCTAAAGAAATAAGCTGTCAAACTGTCTCTCCCTGCTCTTCCTGGGAGAAGCGCGTTGAATGAAGCACACAAGAGGATTTCTCATTTACCACTAAGCTTTTGGATTCCTTCAAAACCGCTCTAGCATCTCCCTCCTAAATGAGGAAAGTTAATTGAAAATTGCTCTGGGCACGCAGAGCCTGACACTGGGGGAGTATTGTCTCTCCGTGCTGGAGCGATTTGACTGGGGCTCCTGTCAGATGTTATATATGTTATGGTCAACTCGGCGCTGAAAAACAGTCTTTGCCATTTGCCCTGTTCTCACAGACAGGGAAGCTCAAGCCATTGTTCCTGATTTGTTTTCAGTTGTTGTAGTCTTCCTGCTGGTAATTTAACAGCCTATAACTTAGATGAGGATAGCAAGAATATCTCTTTGGAATAATACAGAGGAAAGGCACATGAAAGGATAATTAATTCTGGTTTCATAGCACTGTGTGCATCCTGATTTATCTGGTGCAACAGTCATTTACTCTGTAAAGCTCAGTAGTAATTTTGCAGTATGTATGGTCCTGTTCCAACCTCCCATAAATTGAAAATATCCTTTTGGCTTCAACAAACTCAGGATTCAGTTTTATCACAAGTCTCATCTCGGGATCTCAGAGCGTTTTGCAAATTGCATGTGAATAAATCTTCACTGTGCGTCTCACTCTCACTCTCTCACATCACTCTTTGCTTTCTCCGGAGGGCAGGGTGGAATTTGGAGGAAGAGAACAAGAGAGAAACGCAAAGCTGGCCATAGTGCCTCGCTGAAGGGGGGCCGCCTCTCCTGCGGGCGCAGGTGCAAATCCACACGCTCCCGTGACGGACCTGCACTTTCTTTTAGGACTATAAAAGCCTGTGTTGGTTTAAAAAGCAAAGAAATCTGAGATATTCTTACCCTTTTTCCCTTTGGCCACTGTGTGTATAGAATTACAACAAAATTAGTGCCCTTTCCTGCAGCTTGTACAATGTGTGAATTCGCTTAAAAAGAAGGGAGGAAAAGCATTCGTACTACCGTTATCAAAGCAAATCAGGAATAAGTTTCACTTTGCAATAAAGACAAAGAGAAAAGGACCAGAAGTTCAAAGAAATAAGAGCACTTAAGCATTTTTATTTTCAAAAGAGTTTTGGGGTCTCAGGGTGGAAATGCCATTGACGATCTCACTTGTGTTGGCTTTGATTTTGTTTTCAGACTGAGAAAGAGGGACGTTCCAGACACCAAAGGTTCGCTCTTTTCACCTCCATCAAAAAAAAATACATCCCCCGATTTTTAAATGCAATAAACAAACAGTTGTAAACCCACAATTTATTTTTTTTTTCAGATCCCACAAATCCAGAAATACTTTGTGGGCTTGAAATATCCTTGAAATAAGTTTCGGTTAGACCAGGTAGGTTAGCAGTGCCTTGCTGTGCACATTTCTGACATGTATCCCTGTCTCATGGTTGTGAATCTGAAAGCTCTTATGGTCCCTCCAGGGAGTCTCACAGGTTATCTATTCAGTTATTTCCAGTAACTCTTTATTTTTCTTTGGGATTCCTTCTCTTCCTATTTTTCTTATAGTCCAGAAATATCTGTGTCACGAGTGTGTTCCCACTCCGTAGTTTGTTCGTTCTAGGGGTTAAGTCACATTTATAAGAGTTTCAGCCCTTCTCAGTTTTTCCTTTTGTCTCCATACAGCTGCACCAGCCACAAGCATCGCCTGATCGAGACCATTCAACCCCCCTTTTTTAAATTCAACAGCAGTCCGGGTGTCTCTGCCCCTTGGAGCGGTGAATTCTCATGGCTGACACCACTCCAGAGGAAGAAGAAATTCTTCTCTTTGCCAAGTGCTTGCTTATTCTTTTAACACAGGATCATGTAAAGGGGAAGGACTGACATTATTTTTGTTATTATTCTGCCTGATTCGTTATGATACAGAGTCTCTTCTCAGCACGAAGCCCTGGCCGTGCTAGGCGCTGTATACATACATATGTGAGGACAAGTCCCAGCCTTGAAACTCTCACTCTTTTAAAAATCGAAACCACAAAAGATGTGGGGAAATGTTTCTGCAAACAAACAGGGCGGTTATCATTGCGTGTAAACTCAATTTCTTCCTTCAGCTCATTGAAAATCACTCCTGCGAAGGGTCAGGAGGGAAGGCAGCTCAGGTTTCTCCCGCTTTTGGTGGTGGTTGCATGCAGAGGTGGAGACGGACCACGATGCATGGGAGCCTTTCCACTCATCCCTGTCGCCCGCAGCCTGGCAGGATGGCTTTCCCCAACCCTGCCCCCCTTCCCCTCGTCACCCTCCTGTGTCTCTTTTACGGGGTGATGGAGGGAGGGAGAGGTCCTGGTGCTGCTGGCTTCACAGTGGTGTGGGAGGGGAACCAGCTCTACACGGTCACGGTGTCAGTGATGGGCATATCGAGGTGTCATGGTTTAACCCCAGCCGGCAGGCAGGACCCCGCAGCCGCTTGTTCCCCCCACCTTCCCCTCCCAAGAAAGGTAGGGAGAAGAGGGAGAAAAGGAGGGGAAAGTTTAAAAAAAAAACAACTTGTGGGTTGAGGGGGAAGACAGTTCAACAGAACAACATCAGAAAAGGGAAATAACAACAATAACAATAGTAATAATGACACAAGTCGCTCTCTCCGCCTGGTGAACTGGCACCGTCCTGAGCAATGAGCATGTGTACCCTCCCCCTGGCTAACCCCATTTATATACTGAGCATGAAAGAAAGTCCATGGTACAGAATATTCCACGGGCCCTTCCATCCTTCTTTCTAGGCTTTTTCTCAGCTTCTAAGGGAGCTGCAAAAAAGTCCTTGAAAACTATAACCATCGCCTGGCAACAACTAAAACAATATATGTTATTGACATTCCTTTCATATCAAATCAGAAACACAACAACCACTAGAAAGAAAAATAACTCTGTGCCAGCTGAAACCAGGACACAGGCCAGGGTCTGTCGGTCTTGAAGAACACACCTCTCTTTTTTGGACCGCTGGCACCCCAGGGGTCAAATGCCTGGCGTCTTACTGCCACGAGGAAGGGCAAAAAGGCTTTTGGCCCAGGCATCACTGTGCCAGCGGGTGCTGATGAGTGCACAGGAGTGGGAAAAGTGATGGGGCGTTACATAAAAAGGAGGAAGACTGGAGGAAGAGGGGAGGACGGATGGAGAGGGTTTTATATGCAAAATCTTCTTACTGGCAAAGGGGGAACACCCAACCCAAGAATTTTTTAGCCTAAATAAAATCTTAACAGGCTAACTAATATACAACACACTGCTAATTAGTAATAGTGCAGTTACACAAATATTCACAGTCCAAATTATCTAATTAAGATAAAATAAGTCCTACTAATAAAATGGTCAAAAATTGTTATACAAGAGAACCAGCCTCATAAATCTACCCTTTATTCTCCAGTGTTATGTTTCCCTCCGCTGCCTCTCTGCAGCCCAGGGGCAATGGCCTTCTGTGCCTCTACTTCTCTGGGCTGCATCCCTTGTCCCCACTTCAGAGGCTTCTGCTGTCCTCCTACATCATTATACTAGGGTTATAAATGTCTCGCAATACACAGACTATCAGCTCATTACTATTATCTGTACAAAAATGATTATGCCAAATGGTTATAACATATGATTCTGCAGTGTGATTTTTGGAGCTATGCAGAAGTTAAGCAAATTAGGCAATAGGCACCTGGACACCAGAAAGTTGCTGTTACAGTTAAACAAGTTAGAACACTGTTCCAAGCAGGCCAGAACAAGTCCAGACTGTGTCTGATGCATCCAGAGGTGCTGCTGGGTTAGTACAAAGCTTTCCAGCAGTCCCCAGGACAATTCTGTGGGAGGCAGAACTGAGTTTTGGCTGACAGACACCCAGTGAAAGCAAAACATCCCTCACCTGAAGGCAACCTGATGCCCAAGAGACACAGGGGTGGAGCATGCGGTGGGATCTTGGTGTCGCTTCTCCAGTTACAGCTGAAAAAAGCTGATGGTAGGATGACCCGTTATGGGGATGGTGCTCTCAAAGATCCCTCCACCATCCAGGTCTGGTGAGGGGCAGCGACCTGCAGCCAGGAGTTTTCCTGAGTACTTTTTCCATGCCCCATTCAGTAATTCCCGAGATGTGTATCATGTAGCTGGTGATGCCACCTCCCCATTGCTGCATCGATGAGAGAGAGGGCGCCAAACACTACGGACTTTCATAAGCCCTTTGGTTAAAAACCACATATTTGCCCCATTTCTCCAAAGAAAAATATGCATACGGTGGATGTCACCTGAAATGTCTCATCGCCTCTTTACCACATGGGATTATTTTGGAGTACAAAAGGTCTTTCAGGCCTCTGGAAGGACATCCTTCAGCACTGTCTGAAAAACCTTTGCTTATTTATTTAGTAAAAGGGAAAAATATTTCTTTCTGAATACGCACATCTTCAGTCAACTTCCCAGGTGAGGATCCCTGAGAGATATTAATAAGCCGGTCGTGCAAAATAGCAAATAGAAGAATTAGGTTAAAATTAAAAACTTCTTCACATGGTGGAGGAAGGAGAATGGCACACAAACCCAGCAGTATGCTATATACGGTACAAGATGCTTCTCGCTTTGTTGATATATACAGAGTATAGTTTTGGTGATATTTTAGGGAGTTAGAGTGCGGAGTCACTGTCCTCGGCTCCTTCAATTTATTTAAAGCTGTCTGAGAAGAAGAAATATCTCCCAAAAGGTTCACAGACCTTTGAGACAAGATCCTAACCAAAGGTAATAAAATCAGGAATGGGATAAATGTGTGAGGCAATTAAAATAGAAAATTATCCCAGGCATCCATAATATAGGTTCCAAAATTGCTTTAGAAGTGTGTGTTGGCTAGCACGCCATTTGTATTCTGTTCTCTCACTCTCTCACCTATTTCTCTGCAGTGATTTCTGTAGCGCGCATGGAGTCTGGGCAAAATTCAACCCAAGTAATTGAACCCTGCCTTTTAAATCATGTGCTTTGTTTGGTTGTATTTATGCTCTCCCTTTGCCTTATACTGTAGTGTAGTCTGGTAGCAAACTGTCAAGAAGCCATTACAGTCCACCCGAGGAGCTTTGTGGGTTTAATTGCTTTTTCTAGGCAGATTTTTATTCAATATCTGATGGAAGCCATTAGATTGCCTGCTTAGGGTCAGACTGCATCAGGAGGCCTTTGACTATGTCTCTGTGTGCTCCAGGAGGGCTACATAAGGTCTCCTATGGTAGGTGGGTTTCTCCTTGCGGCAGCACACCTGAGCAAAGAGTTGTGACCACCTTAGTATGAAATCCACCACCGGTTGACTAATGATCATGACAAAAGTGGGATTTAGTCTCCCTTTTGGTTATTATGAGCCTTCCCTGACTTGGCTTGCTATAAGCTTAGGGAAGGTCCTCTTTGATTTGGTAGCATGTCTGCTTTAAATGCTTGTATTACCACAGGGTTTTGGGGTGCCTTAAGGCAAAATCATAGCTTCAAGTAATGTGGCTGTAGATCTGCTACATCTCTCACAGACTTAAGCAATTATGAACTTGGACACTACATATACTGATCTGCAAAAATGTGGAAATGCAGCTATCTCATGGGGACCTTCCTTCGGAAAGAAAAAGCTTGTTGAGTCTAGTTGCGTTTGTGACTATATACGCAGCTTTTCAATCGTGCCATAACCTTCTCAGCCATACCTCCCAGGACCACAACTGTGACTCTGCGTGAAATAAAATTCAGAGGCACTGTCCCATTTTTGTACAAGGCATTGCCACGGTTGGGGCACCACGCTGGGAGCTTGGGTTCCTGTGTCCCACCATAGCCCTGTTTCCACGGGCACTGGATGCAGCTTCCCGGTGTTACTGAGCCTCTTTCAGCTTTGCCAATGGAATGTGCGACCAGAAATAACGAGTCATGTTCTTCCACCCAAAACTCATGAGGTGCACCCAAAATGCATTAAAAACCATACATGTACACACAGAAAAATAGTTATTTTATATGCATTTATTGTTGTTTTTTTTTTTCTGATGTCCCAGGAGCAGACAGTACCGTCTTTCAAATTCTATGATTTTAGGCTTTAATAAAGCCACAATTTACCCAAGTTTCAAGCTATAACTGTGAGGTTTTTCAGTATTAGCTGAGCCTTGGCTGCTCCTTCTGTACAATGAAGCCTGTCTCTCCGGAGTCATTAATGCTGGTAGATGGTTTTGAGGTCTGTGGCAAGAGCTATGTAACCAAAAAATGTCATCATCATTATTAATTACTTCCCTCAGCTAATGAAATCATTATGCAATCAGAACTGAGCAAATGTGTGCTGAAATGATGGGGGGTTTTTTTGCCACGTATGCAAATGCAGAATTTTAGATGACCTACACATCTCTAAACAGGTCAGAGAGCCGAACTGGGCACTTCTGTCCTTTAAAACTGGAACCGGGACTGCTATTTTCAAGAGTCAACACAATTAAGAATAAAAATACAGTTTACAAGGTAATTCTGGCCAATCTAGTGATCTCCTTATTGTGGTAATGGTATTTGATACATTTCTTAAAACCTTAATTGGCTACAGTCGTGTGAATGCACCAAATCCTTGTCATTTGTTACAAGAAGAAAGCCTCTCCCTCTGACATTTCTGCTAGGAAATACGAAATCTATAGACCCCCAACCCAAATAAAAATGTCAGCAACTTTTTTATCAACACCTCATGATTATTAAAGGAATGTCTTGATTTTAGACGCTCGACTCAAGAATTCTGAAGCCATATGGTCAAGATTGTTTCCCCTCCTCCACCAGAGAAGTGTAGTTTAAAGCCCTAGAAGGAAAAAGAAAAAACAGAAAGTTCTATAAATTCTGGCAAAACAGGTGATTTTTTTTCCCCCAGTTATGTATTTTTCTTTCTGCCTGCCTTCTTTCTTTTCTCGTGAATATGAGATATAAGGAAAATGAAATATCTGAGGTTTAATGCTCTACCTCTCTCCCAATAAACATACAATTGTAATAAAAAACATCTGCCATGCTTCCCTATAGAGAGCAGAGTGTAGGTACAAAAAGATTGATTGTCTGCGTCTCATTTCATTTTTGTTTCTGTAAGATAGGAATATGGAGGCATCAAATGCATAACAACATTCGAGTTTGCTTTGTAAGCTGCAATTTATTTGCTTAAATTCAATTAGAGTCTCATCCATCAAACACAGCGTAGCTCTTGAGAGGGGACAGATCGCAATCTAGTAATCGCAAACGTGCTGAGCTTTGCCTACACGGTGTCAGTGGTTCCCATATGGCTTTTCTTATCCCTTAGGTTTCTTCCAGGACAGGATCCTTGACTTCCAAACCCAAGTGTCAGCCAACCAGCTCTCAGTGCAGGGATTGAGTAACGTGCAAATGAAGGATTTGGATCCGATTCTATTCCTCCAAAGTAAATGGCAACACAGCTCCAGTGGGAGAAAGGTCTTCTCCGTTACCTCACTAGTTGATTGCGATCCACAAAGGACCACGCAGAAAGGACTGCCAGATAATTTATAACGTCACAATTCTTTTACTGGAAGGCTTTTTATCATCGTGCATTCAACTTTAATCCTAGCCATAAATTTACACGGCTTGTAATTGGTGCATTAGTAACTGGAATGTCTGGATGGCAAGTTTGTAAGTCATCGATGGTGGCAGCTTCAGGCTGAAGAGTTTTGGGCTCAGGATAAACAGCTGGTTCATTTACCCTAGTCAGCTCACTCAAATAACCTCCCTCCTGGATGTAACGTTAGGAACAAGGAATAAAAATCTGATAACCCCTGGCAGCTAGACTAAGGGAGGAATAGGGAAAGTGGATATTTAGTGATGCAAGCTCCAAGTTAAGCAGAACAGGGAACAGGACATCCAGGAGGTGTAACTCCACGTTCTGTGACTTGGGGATGCAGGTGCCACAAGGACTACAAGCAAATGATTGTGCCTTTTCTCTTTTTTTTTAAGGTGCCAGACTTTTCTGCAGTACAGGGCGCTCCCTCGTATAAGCCTGGGCAAAGTGATTCACGATGGCTCTTTGAGACGCTCTTATCTATCACAGTCGCTGGGAGTCTCAGTGGAGTTCAGGGCCGTGACTGCACGCTGACAGACACCTTGTTCTCCCCTGATATATTCTCTGCCGTATCCTCAAGCTCTTCAGAAGAAACATTTCTTGGGCAGAAATGAGGCTTCTGGGAATCCTCTGTGCTGCTGTGGCTCCGTGCCTGGGATAAAGGGTATGAGTCAGCCAGGAGCAGTCCAGGCTTTTCCCCTCTGGTTCAGAAGTGAGCCTGGAGTTTGGTTTCTGCGAGGAGAGGGTTACAGACGTGCTGAGTTCCTCCTTCCTTTTTGGGTTTAGATCATGGGTAGCTCTCTGGTCTGCTTTAGAATCACAGAATCACAGAATCATAGGGTTGGAAGGTTCCTCTGGAGGTCATCTAGTCCAACCCCCTGCCAGAGCAGGGTCACCCAGAGCAGGGGGCACAGGAACGCGGGTTTTGAATGTCTCCAGAGACGGAGACTCCCCCACCTCCCTGGGCAGCCTGGGCCAGGGCTCTGCCACCCTCAAGGGAAAGAAGTTCCTCCTCATGTTTAGGTGGAGCTTCCTGTGCTCAAGTTTGTGCCCGTTCCCTCTTGTCCTGTCCCTGGGCACCACTGAAAAGAGCCTGGCCCCATCCTCCTGACACCCACCCTGTCAGTATTTATAGGCATTGATAAGGTCCCCCCTCAGCCGTCTCCTTTCCAGACTAAAGAGACCGAATTCCCTTAGTCTCTCCTCATAACAGAGGAGTTCCAGTCCCCTCAGCGTCTTGGNTGGGGAACACCGCTCATCACTGACCTCCAGCTAGACTCTGCGCCCCTTACTTTGTTTGCCTGAACCAACCTTCCCTAGAAAGGTTATTAAAGAAACTGCAGCTAGCTTCTGTAATTTCATAGAACCATAGAATGGGTTGGGTTGGAAGGGACCTTAAAGACCATCTATTTCCATCCCCCTGACATTGGGACTTGAAGAATCTCTGTGCTTATTCTTCAGATTGTCTTTTAGATAGGACTTTTTGTTTTCTATATTTTTCCCAAAGCAGAAAATAGTTTCCCCATTTGGGATTATATTTGTTTCTTTTTCGTGCGCTGTCAGTAGCATGGAGAACGGAGGAACACGGACCATTTGTTTCTCTCATTCGCTCTGTCTTCCTCTGGCTTGACCTCACATTTTTATGATCCTAAATGAGGAACAGTTCTGCTGTTTCTCACTGTAGCTGCACGCCCCTTAAAATCAAGAGAAAAAATCAGTCTTGCTTTGTATATTTTTCTCCCCGAAACTCTATGGATACGGTAGTGCCTGTTGTCAATGAGGGTGGAAATTCCAGTACCAAGCAGTTAATCTTAAATCCCCAGGCTCGCTGCAGACAAGTTGAACACTTGCCCGTTGTTTTTCGGAACAGCCTGGACAATGGTGCTCCCCACGAGCCCGCAGGTTCCTTCCCCGCGCCGTGCCTCCCCTCCCCTCTACACCTGCAGCGGAGATTGCGGCTGGCCGGGGCCGCGGCGTTCGGCCAAATTCCATGCAGGAAGGGGGCGGGGGGTGGGGGCGAGATCAGCAAAAAGGCTCTGCAGGGTCTGCACAGATGGTTGTGTAAAAGCCGTTCGTGGTGTGTAAGTCATTCCGCAGGTTCCCAGCACGGAAGGTATCTTGAGGCTATTCTGCAAGAGAAGGAAATTCTTTGGCGCGTTTCATCTTTTCCCCAAAGGGAAAAACATTGGTGACATTTTTTCTTCATCCCCTGTGTTACAATATTCTGGTTTCCTATCTGCAGCGATACTAGCTTCATAATCATACAAAATAATTTTATAGATGTCCATATGTACTGTACGCATCCTGAAGAAAATTCAAAGCCCAGAAACAAAATTCATTCTTCCCCAAATCTTTCTCTCTCCCCTTTATTCTTCCGGTTTCCCTTTTCTCATCCTCACATCCTGCTCTCTTTCCACGTGCCTCTTTATTATCTCCGTTCCTTTTAAATATTTTCTTCCCAAATAAAACTAATCAAAAATATCAGCCCACGGTGGTCTTCTGCATTTGTCTTCTCTCCTTTGGTAAAGGGAGTCGGAGCAGGGGGTGGTCTTGGGCTGCCATCCAGGAAAGAAGGGGGAAGAGGGGCACTGTTTATCCCTGCCAAGGACTAAAGCAGCCTCAGAGCTTTTCTTTAGTAGCATCTATGGTGTTCCTTTCTGCCTTGCGTGGGGAAATCACTTGTATGTATAAATTACTGTTATTATTTACCTAGGGAGCGTGCGTATGGCGACTGGCAGGGAGAGTTTGGAAACGTCAGCTTCGATGTCAGCGTTGTTCCCGTAAGCGTTCATTCACACGAGTGACCTAGGTGACCCCTCCGTGATCTGATTCTTTAAGGCTTGAAGGTTTGTTGAAAACAAACTTCCTGTTAACAAGATAAGTGTACGGCATCTGCAAATTTCATTGCTTGTTTAGATACGTAAAAGTGGACTGACCCCCCCCCCCCCATTATTTCACAAGATTTTTTTTGTGCTTTCCTCTTTCTTGGAGGACCCTCTGGACCATAAAAAGGAGCAGGGACAGAACGACTGGAAGAAGATGCAGCGTGACAGGGGGCTTTGCCAGCTCAGAGCCGGGAAGGGAAAGTTGCCTGAACTGCTTTTCTTTTCCTCTCCGGGTTTGGGTTTTTTTTTTTTCAGTGTGTTTGTGTTTGGTGGTGGTGGTTTTTTTTTTAAGCAGGGTTAAGGTGAACTCCTAAGGGATGGTGGAGTGAGGCCCCACCTCTCCCAGCCGGATCTGCAAGCTCGGGTTACCTTCTCCTGTCTGGTCCACTGGAGCCCGCAGTGAGCCTCCTGCCTGCCCGCTGCCCGCTGCCTGCAGCTCGGAACCTGCCCGAGATTTGCCAAAATAACACACTTTGCAGAACTCCCATCTTATTCTTGGGAAGACTGGCGGACAAACACCGGGTCGAGCGTGGACTAGCATCACTTGAGAAAAGATTCAGCAACTGAACGGGCGCAAACTGTAGCTGAGCAGCCGAGCGATATCTTCCTTCCTTTCTTCTTTTTTAAAAAGTGGTGGGGAAAATCCGTGTCTCTTCCTGGAGAAGCCGTCAGGGGCACGACTCTGGCAGCGATGGCTCTGACTTCACCTGCCTCTGCAAATGAGTCACGGAGCGTTATAAAAAGCAAGGACCTGCCAAGTCTCATTTCTTGGAACTGAGTGGAAATTTCAGCAAGCAGCTGCTCTTTCCTTAGTTTATACTTTTCCTCTGCGGGTTTCTTGAAGAGGGCCTGGAATCACAGAAACTTTGTAGCATAAGGGACCTGTTGCTATGTTTGGATAACTGTGGCTCAGTCCTGGAAATGGCTGTGCCTTTGGTCTAGATCCGATTTTGATCTTCGCGAGGAATCTTGGTGAAGCCTGGAAGGAGACTCGGGAACTTAATTAAGCAGGTCTGTAAGTCTTTCGGGATTGGCAATCCAATCCTATCAAAAATCGGGAATGGAACCTCAAAAATCAGATTAGCTCTCCTGTATAGTACCCGAGGGGGGGTTCTCTTCATCTGTCTGATGCTGTTGAAGGATTTACATTTTCTAGCTTTTCTCAGGAGTCACAAAAGACAAAAAAAACCCCCAACTTATTTGAATGTGCAGTCAGTGAAAACCGAGATTCTCAGGGAACAGCCTGATTTTAGGTAGGAGTGGAAGCGGCTCATTCTAGAAATCACGAGCCTGGCAACGGCGTAGCGTCAGGACTTTGGCTACCTGTAGGAGTGCCAACAAGGCACCCTGTGCGCGGGGCTGCTCCCCGGCACGGGGTGAAAGCCACGCGTAAGTTGCCAGGGTCAGGGGGAACGCGGTGCCAGATGGAAACACCACCAACAGCTGGGAGATTCCATCCGGGATTCCCTGTGAGGACGGGTGACTTTTGTTCCCGTAGCTGACTCCTTCCAAAGGCGTGTGCAGCTACACCTATTCCTTCTGGGAAGGATTTGGCTTTGGGCTCGTGGTAGGTTCAGTGTGGGGTTGGGTGGGTTTATTTTTTTTTTTTTATTTTGTTGCTTTTTTTTTTTTTTTCCCCCTCGCTTGGGATGACTTTGAAAAACTCCCGCATTCCACCCCAGCCGCTGGTGGCACCTTTGCGTTTCGCGGGCGCCCCTATAAACCCCCCCCAAGGCGGGGGAGCGGGAGGAGACCCCAAAAAGGCGG
>VXBO01002063.1:1742-26221 GCA_013400135.1 Rhinoptilus africanus
GCTGCCCAGGGAGGTGGTGGAGTCTCCGTCTCTGGAGACATTCAAAACCCGCCTGGACACATTCCTGTGCAACCTGCTCTAAGGTGGCCCTGCTCTGGCAGGGGGGTTGGACTAGATGATCTCCAGAGGTCCCTTCCAACCCTATGATTGTATGATTCTATGTGTTAATACACTGGTAACTGTTTGCAAAGAGTTTAAAAGGATGAGACTGGTGGTATTTGTATTAGGAGGTTGTAAGGCAGGTAATTCTTTCTATTGAGTTGCACAATGTTTGGATTACAAAGTCCTAGAATAGTTCTCAAGTGTAAAAAATAAAATAAAATAAAATAAAATATAGCGGGGGGAAGAGGGGGGAGAGAGGCAGAAGGTAAATTATCCATTTTCTCTGTGTACCCAGAGAACTTTAAACTGTTCATCTTCCCTCAGTTTCTTTTCCCTTTTCTTAGAATTGCCCTAATTGAAGCAATGATGCAATTATGTTCTTGCAGGCCACCATGCCAGTGCAGGGTGAACAATACTTTCTGTTTCCTTCTCCCAACACTGAATGGGAGTGAATATGGCAAAATACCTCAGGTACAGCTATGTCATGTATATTTAATACAGAACTTGCCTCCTTTCTCTCAATCTCCTTTGGAGTCAGTAAAAAGATATGGAGTCCTACCTGAAGACAGTTCAGAAGTCTCGTACAGGCTTGTACAGGGTTATAATCACACCTTGCATTAGCCCTTGTTTCACTCCTGATCTGTTTTTTGCTGTAATTGTCCTTTCTGGTGTGACTGATACCTGTGGCTCCCTTCTGAACTGGATTTTGCTCTGAGAGCAGCTCTGGAGCAATGGGCAGCACAATCCTCTTGTCTAGCACAACTCCATCACCTGGCTCAAGAGCCAAGGACAACCCTCAGGACTGGCACAATGTCAGTGTAAGTATAACCTTCAACCCTTTCACTTTCCCCTTATCTTTCATCAAAAATAACCAGACTCCTGGGAAGCTAAGTTGAGTGATGTGAAGAATCATGACAGCATCTTAAAAATATATTTCTGAATATTTTTGTAGAGCTTTGAAGATTTTTACAGAACTGTTTTCCTCTCTGTTTTCCTCTTAGCAAATAGAAGTAATTGATGTCTGGTAGTAGACGTAGGCTGAAAATTCTGGTCTTTTTTTTTTTTTCAGACAAAGCCAGTTATGGCACTTTGTTTTATAAGCTTGTCACAAAGAAAAATAGAGGAGGGTAGAAAGCAAAGCCATAAACAACTATGCAACAATCAGATTCTTAAAGATTAACAATAAAATAAAATAATGTAAAGAGAACAAAAAACAAAGGTGATTGAACTGGGAAGGATGAAGCTTTCAGACATGATGTTCAGCTAAAATAGGATTTGCTGTCTCATAGCTGTCCTATTTATTTGTCACTGTTATTGGGAATTACTGAAACTGTATCCGATTACACTTCATTTACATTTCTGAGAGTTGCCTTGTAAACATGAGACACAGATATCACTAATTACAAATGAAATAATGAAACATGATCTTTTGGAAGCCAATTCTTAGGCAAGGTTTTGAATCAAATTCCACCACTACAGAGTCACAGAAATTACCTTACTAAAATTATTACTCATATAATATTTTCATGCTATAATCATTAGCATTTCTTTAGAAGTATTGAGGAAAACTGTACCACATCCCTGAAAGTTGTAGTTCCTATACCTTCTCTTCAACCAGTAACATTGTTTACTATGGTGCATGCTCTAAATCATATAATGATACCATGTAACAGCACTGCTTCTGCACATTTCATCAGTCCCTATTAAATATCCAGTCATGAGTGTGTATCAGTGTTGCTATCTGCAGTTCATTTTTCCGTACTTCTAACGTTAAAGGGAGTTCACATGCTTTGGAATTGAAAATTTACTAAGCGCTAATGGCAATTGGAGTTCAGGGGTTGACTCTTGTCACAGAACAGAATCAATTGAACTGTCAATACTGAACAGGAGGAACAAAGTAGAAAATAGATGGATAGGCACCTTGAAGGAATGTTGTTGACATAATCTTTTTTTTTATGTCAATAGATTTAAGACAGAGTCAATATGCACTAAGAACTCCAACTCATAAAATGTAACTTGATTTATTCTATGAATATTCTGAATATTCTATATTTTAAAGGAAGATTACTCTGCCACTGAGACCTAAAATCAGCTTCTCCACCAAGAGAATACATGCAGCCAACAAAAATTTTTTTATCATCTTTTTTTTTCTTCCTTTATAATATCTTTATTATTTACCGAGATAATACCACAGCATTTATGTCTTTTGCAATCTTTTTCTTGTTCTGAAGAGCACTTGTGTAAATCTGCTTGCTAACCCCTTGTGGCTCCCTGAGATGAATATTTTAAACTAAACATATGTTAGTAACTTGACATAAAGAGTGTATGAAATCTAACAATGATGCCTACATCATACATGAAGGAAACTATGGACTGAGCAATCTATTGTTCTCTTATAGGTAGAAAGATTATCACCATGGATGACTTGCTATAACATGTAGAATTTTGCTTAGGAAAGATACTATTTCCTGGGGTTTTTCTCCTCTTAAGACTAAATACTGTAATTTCCCAGCAAAGCTTTCAGTGAAAAGGAAGATTAAAAAAAATTGAGATAAAAACAATATGAATGAATGAATACCGACATAAGTGACAAAGACTTGTTGAGTCTGGAAGGAACTTTTAGCATGTAATATCATCATGGGAGTCATGTGAAGTGATCTGGCACAGCAGGAGAGCTGAAGCCATTAATACTGCTGTAATCACTGACACTTTTTTCCTTCCTTTTAGTCTGTGAATCATCAGAATCACTGAGGTTGCCTTTGGAGGTTGTCCAGTCCAACATCCCTACTCAGAGGAGGGTCAGCTAGAGTGGGTTGCTAAGGGCTGTGTCTATTCAGCTTTTGAATGTCTCCAAGGATGGAGATTCCCAACCATCTCTGGACAACCACTATCAGTTTTTGACCATATTCACCATTTACCACAAAAACAAACAAAACCAAACAAAAGAAAAATTTTTCTTGTGTTTAGGTGTAATTTCCTATATTTCAAATTGTGGCAATTGCCTCTTATCTTTCTTATCCTGTCACTGGATACCACTGAAATGAGTCTGGGTCTACCTTCTTTAATGCCCTCAAAGATATTTTTACACGCATAAGATCCCGACGAGTCTTCTCTTCTCCAGGCTGAACAGTCTAAGCTCTCTCAGCCTCTCCTCATATGACAGATGTTCCAAGTTCTTAGTTATCTTTGTGATCCTTGGCTGAACTCACTCCAGTATGTTCATGTCCTTCAGGACTGGACACAGCACTCCAGGAGTGCTGTTGGCCTGTTTTGCTGCAAGGGTGCATTGCTGCCTCATGTTCAACTTGGTGTCCACTGAGAGAATAAACACAGTCAAGACATTTGTATGTTTTTATAACAAGTTGAAATGATTTTGCAGTCATCACAAATTGTAGGACCTTGGATGAGTTTAAAGGCAGTGTCAGCACTGAAGTCCTCCTGGTAACAGTTTAAGCTCAAGCTCTTAACTATATCATCAGTTTTTTTAACTTGACTTTAGCTTGGGGAGAACTCAAGCATTTCACAAAGCTGAGTTTTCAATCAAACCACTCTTATTTCAAAACTCCACTCGAATCTGGAGGGAAAAAAAATGTTTAATTACATACTTCAGTGCACTTCAGAATAGAAACAGGCCTTTGTTAATCACAACTGCAAGCTCTCAAACACCACTGAGAATCATGATCATCATTTTCAGATAAACTAAATCCATGATAATACGGAAGTGCCTATAACAGAGAAAGCAGAAACCTGAATTCTACTTTGGATATAATGTTGGTAGTAACAGAGCAGAATATCAAGTATCAAAAATTTGGTAGCTTCACTCACTACCCGAACACAGAAAATTTGAGCACTCATGTCATGAACTATACACGCTCATGCTTTTACTTTCCTTTTCAGAAGATATACCTAGTCCAAAAAAATATTGCCTTAAATCACTAAGTTTAGAAAGTAATGTCAAATTTTTTATTTCTTAAAAATCACAGTAACGGATGTTGGCTTTATTTGAAGGTCTGTGAAGAGTTAAAACAAACCTCAGAGTACATTTAGAAGATATTTTTAAAAAGAACTTGACAAGCAGTGAGCCTTTTGGAGCATGATGTTAGTTTGTTACCATTTACAGGAGCATGCTTGGAAATTAACAAAGTCTAGGCTCAAAATTTCTCAACAAAATTAAGCTTTCTGACATCTGAGATCCCTAAAAAGACTAGCTGTGAGAGAGAGTTTGAAGTATAGTTTACACACACTAAGAAAAGAGGCAACTAAAACATAGGGGATATACAAGGAAAAACAGCAAACAAGGTTAGCAGCATTAAAATGTCTGTTAATAGTTTATCAGAATCATTGCATGCATCGTTGTGTATAAGCAAAAAACAAGCAGTATCAGAAGACTGTCAAGTGCTGAACGAAACTGGAAAGTCTCCTAGATAACATAGCAAAGCATGCAGAGCAGGAGAAAGCCCGATAGCTGGCAGAGAGGACTGACAGGTATAAGAAAATCCTTGATATATATCAGAATGCAGAAATATGGAGGTAAGCTCCAGGAAACAGTGGTATTTGCTGTTGTTCCTGAAGTGAAAAATAACATTTAAATTGCATTACTAAAGAATAAATCATCACTTATTTTGATACTGCCAAATTTTTACAACTTCTGTGAAAAAGGTCAAAAGTAAAGATGTAGTTTTACTAAACTTTACTGTAATTTTTCATGCAAAAACCCTCACCAAATAACACAAACCATCAGGTTATATGCTGTTGCAGGCAAGGGTTACTCTCCAAGCTTTCAGCTGAGACTGGGGCTGCTATTTCTTGGCTGGCTGTAAGATGCCTCTTAATAGCAACATTGAAATAGGTGTGTATGCTCCAAGGAATCAAGGGAGAAAAATAGTTTGCTATCCAAAGGAAGTACTCATACTCCCTGAGAGGGGTTTACCTCCCTCCAGTGTCTACTTATGGAGTCTAGACTGTTGATTTAGATAGTTTGGATTATCCTGCTGAGGCCCCCTAATGACAATATAAGTGTTTTGGTGACATGAAGTTCCTAATGTAGTCTGAATACTGCAGACAGGCACACTGACAAACTTTTCTGCATCTGTCCCCAAAAGCTTCATCAAAAACTATGTAAGAACTTGGTATTGAGAGCAAGCTGAATGTAAGTCCCTTTCACCTAACCTTGAGCTGAAATTGCTGCCTGCCTATATATGTCAGCAGAAATCTGAAGTAAAACTGGTGTCTCCAAGTGCTGTACTCACGCATAAATAAATAAGCATACATATGTAGAATTAAGCTGTGATTTATTTAGTTCAGTTTCCCATTCATGTTTAATATTTTGATCATAAATCTTTCAGGTACCAAAGAAAATAAACAACCCAATCACATTGGGGGATGGTCTATTAACATTGCTTTCAGGACCTCACACTAGAGAGACAAACCAAATGAAACTACAAAGAATACACAATCAAGCAAACATTGTGTGGGAACTGTGAGGCAGCAGGGAAATTTAAATATATATTCCTAAGGAAGAAAGAGCAACAATAATCAGCATGTGCACACACCCTCAAAAAAGAGAAAAGGCATCAGCAAAACTGGCTTAAAGCTACTGGAATAATTTTGGAGCTAAAGAAGCACAAAATGATAAAGACACCCTATGCCTCAAATGTGAATGTTGCACTATTAAGGTGAATCTAATTTACTCAGTTTATGCACTATCTCACAAATAGGTTTGGAAAAGCACAATCATAGAATCATGGAATCATAGAATCATTCAGGTTGGAAAAGATCCTAGGGATCATCAAGTCCAACCACCAATCCCACTCTACAAAATTCTCCACTACACCATATCCCCCAACACCACATCTAAACGACTCTTAAACACATCCAGGGACGGTAACTCCATCACCTCCCTGGGCACCCTATTCCAGTGCCTGAGCACTCTTTCTGTGAAGATTTTTTTTTTCTAATGTCTAGTCTAAACCTACCCTGTTGCATCTTGAAGCCATTCCCTTGTGTTCTATTGCTAATTACCTGTGAGAAGAGACCAGCACCAACCTCTCTACAATGTCCTTTCAAGTAGTTGTAGAGAGTGATGAGGTCTCCCCTCAGCCTCCTCTTCCTCAAACTAAACAGTCCCAGCTCCTTCAATCGCTTTTCATAAGATTTATTCTCCAGGCCCTTCACCAGCTTTGTTTCCCTCCTCTGTACTCGCTCCAGCACCTCAATATCTCTCTTGCATTGGGGTGCCCAAAACTGGACACAATACTCAAGGTGTGGCCTCACCAGTGCTGAGTACAGGGGGACAATCACGTCCCTATTGCTGCAGGACACACTATTTCTAATACAAGCCAGGATGCTGTTGGCTTTCTTGGCAACCTGGGCGCACTGCTGGCTCATATTCATACACTTGTCAACTAGAACCCCCAGGTCCTTTTCTGCCAGGCAGCTTTCTAGTCACACTTCCTCAAGCCTGTAGCGATGCATGGGGTTGTTGTGGTCCAAGTGCAAGACCTGATACTTGGCCTTGTTGAAGCTCATACTGTTAGCGTTGGTCCATCGATCCAATCTGTTCAAGTCTCTCTGTAGAACCTCCCTATCCTCACACAGATCAACACTCCTGCTTAATTTGGTGTCATCTGTGAATTTACTGATGATGCACTCTATGTCCTTATCAAGATCATCAATAAAGCTGTTCAACAGAAATGGTCCCAACACTGAGCCCTGAGGGGGACCACTTGTGACTGGCCACCAGCTGGATTTAGCTCCATTGACCACCACTCTTAGTGACTGTCCATCCAGTCAGTGCTTAATCTAGTAGATTGTATGCCCATCCAGGCCATGAGCAGCCAGTTTTTCCATGAGAATTCTATGGGGAACAGTTTCAAATGCTTTTCGGAAGTCTAGGTAGATAATATACATAGCCTATCCCTTGTCCAATAATCGGATCATCTTGTCATAGAAGAAGATCAGGTTCATCAGGCAGGAGCTGCCTTTCATAAATCCATGCTGACTAGGCCTGATCCCTTGGTTGTCCATCATATGGCTTGTAATGGCACTCAAGATGATCTGCTCCATGACCTTCCCTGGTACCAAGGTCAGATTGACAGGTCTGGAGTTTCCTGGATCCTCGTTTCTGCCTTTCTTGTAGATGGGTGTTACATTTGCTACCCTCCAGTCCATTGGGACCTTCACATTCCAATAAGTAGTGAAACTACTCCCTACTTGGAGAGTAGATACATCTGAAAACCCGCAAAATTTAAAACAGTTTTCTCAGTTTGCATGTCTACAGACTGGCAGGAAGGTTCCCGGGATCTTTAAAAGATGTAATGGAAGAGCAGAGAGAGAAGTATGGGGTGGGATTCAGCTCAGACTCAAACATCTACTTCTAGTCAATCACAATGGAAAGTATCTGCAAATGAGATCGGTGTCTAAGCTCCCAGTATATGCAGAGACAATGCAGTCAGCACAGCCAAGGAATCATGTAGAACAATTCAACTAATCCTAAGGAAAGCGTATTGCCATGGTCAGCTCTAGGTTAAACTGACTGTTAAGGATCCCGTTAAGTATAAATGGGGCTTAAACTTTTAATCTAAAGACATGAGGAGTCTTACAATTAGATATCATAACCTGCAAGCTGATTCCCCCTCAAAGCGTCTTCCAAGTGGAACACTTGCATTCCAGACTCTGTCGTCTTGAAAGGAATTGAACCTATATCTACTATATCCAAAATCACTAGGCTGTATAACTGCTTTGAGTGGAATACTCCCTTCTGCTCCTGTGGAAGACACTGAAACATTTTAACCTAACTAACATGGACTAGAGCACTCAGGAAACGACAACAAGGTTTTGAAAGCCAGTTTCTTGGCAATAGTATGCATTTTATATATAAACAAACAGATAAAAAAAGCCCATTTCACTTCTGAGTGCCACAAAAGGTCAAGTAGAGGCAGATTACCTCATTTCTTTACTTCTCATCCCATTACTTTGCATCCCTAGGCTCATCTCTCATAGGAGGGATAGCAAGGTCAGACTTAGGATATTTTACAGGCTTGGTTAGAGCAACAGTTTGGAGATTCAGATAGAAAAGGTTGTCATCTTGAAGTTTAAGCAGAGTCTGTAATGCAGATAAGTCATTTCCTGGCTGAGTACCCCAAGAAATAAACCAGTGTGCAAAAGGTAAGAGCAAATACCACAAAATCAGGTGGTGGCAATATCCATCCTGATGTTATTTAATTTTTTGTATTTCTTCAAAGGGCATATGTAAGATTTAGATGGCAGATGACTCAAAGATGAACCACTGGCTCAAAGGGAGGCACACAGACTGCATTTCCTTCAATGATCTGATTTGTAGTTTTTCCATAAAAATAAGGTTATTCCATTACTCTGTGTTCATTCTAGTTATTCTTGTTAGTATCCCAGTATGCAATCACAGAAATATTCAGGACAGACATTCTGAGTCCTGAAATATAAGGACTAACAAATGTAGATATAAGGTTAAAATTTCTCACAGGCATGAAAATTTCTCAGCAGTGATTGAGAGATTCATTGTCATGCAAAGGGAGAAGCAAAAATCTCTTTTCCTGCACTTCACACTACAGAAGCATTCCTGGCCTGGAGTGTCATCCTGTCAGCCTTAAAGCTGTATAGAAAAGGATGCTTTTACCTCAAAGTCCAAAGTCTTGTAGAATAACCAGTTAAATGTCTTGTTTGTTTTTTCTTTTTTCTCATCAACTTGCTACAATAGCTCGTAGGTCTACTGTATGTATAGTTTCTATCAAAATGTCTTAACTTTCTGCTTTCAAAACCATTCCTAGCAGATTTTTTGTAAATGAATATTGTGTCCATGTCATGGAAACTGCTCTTTTCTCTGCTTTTTCTCAGCAAGTAGGGAGGAAAACATTCCTACTAGACCTCTTAACATGCTGAAATGGAGAATGAAGCCCAAAAGAGCCCATGCTGAAACTGAGTCTACAACATAACCCCAAAATGACACTACAAAGGGTAACTTACTGGAAAATAGAGAACTGTAATAGAGTAATACACCCATCCTATTACAGTTAACAATGAAAGAGAAAGCAGCTTTTTAAAAGAAAAGGTTTTCACAAGCCATGTTACAGATATCAGTTGTTCCTAAAAGACAAGTCACTCGTGGCACCTAAAACTAAAAACATAGTTGACCCAGCCCTCTGGTAACCATGAAAAATGTTATTATTCTTGAGGAGGAATTAATTCTTCCCCAATAACTTGACAGACAGGAAAAACAAGCAGACTCTGCAGCAGAATTATGGGGTGAATCGCGCTCATTTTCCACTTCAGCAGCCTCCAATTGCTTTATGAAAGTGATAATCACATGGACTAAAGAACTAAGAGAACTAGCCTCAAATGACTGTGCAATCAATTCCCTCCTAAATAAGATGTGCTTATCAACTATGTTCAAGTGTCTATGGACACTATCAGCTCTTCAGCCCGCATTATGGGAACACATGCATTTGCATTTGTGGCTACAGACATTGGAGACACAGTTGCTATGAAAAACCTTAGGCAAACTGTTTGATCAACAATTTGAGCAAGGTGGGGGGTAACTGAGATGAGAAGCAAGCAAGCCAAGCTTCTTTATTCTCAGAGTATTGGGAGAAAATTGAGAAATAGAACAGGGCAAATATTTTCATCTGAAATATCCATGTAGTTGAAAAAGCGGGCTGAGCAATGAAAGTGATTTCAGGTTGACTAGGTAGCTAAAGGTCAACTTTTTCTTTTTAAAATAAAAAATTTTGGTATTTTCATGTTGACATTTTCTTCAAATTTATGTACAAAAAGTCATGACTTTTCTTGAGATGAATTTTCATTGAAATTATTTTTCGGTAAAAATTTCGTAAAAAAAATTGGCTCTACTCAATGCAATTATTTTTAGAACTGTTAAAAAAATTAAAAAATAATTCTAGTTCTGCTGAAAATTAGTTAGAATGACTCAGTAAAACTTCCACTGACATCAACAGATTCTACTGAATGACTGGAAAGATTTATACCTGATTAGCAAACAAAAATGCTCCTTGTGATCCTATAGTAGTAGTAAATCACTGAAAAAAAGTTTCAATATTTAAAGAAAAAAAGAATCAGAAGAAAAAATTTTGACAAAGTAATTTATCTTGTGTCAGCCATCATCCCCATTTCCATAAAAGGGGAAAGAAATCACCCCTAAATACATACGCATCTCCATTGCATCCTATGGAACAGGGAATTACTCTATTAAGGTTGCTATAAGTAAATCTGGGACAATTTGTTTTCATCAGAAAATAGAGAAGTACCAATATATCAGTAATATTTTTAAAGGAAAATTATGAAATAAATAAGTATTACCTTCTAGTTTTAGGTTAGTAACGCACATGTACTTCAGTGAGAAAGAGATAATTCTATTTGAACTTTGTTATTGAATCTTATTTCAATATTAGAGTTGATATTCTGTGTTATACTGTTTTTATCACATGGGAATGCAAACTCAGGAAAATGGAACACACTAATGTTTAAGTGACTATTTTTTTCCAAATTTCTCCGCAGCAAGAAACAATTACACTTTCATTTTTTCAATCCAAATAATAATAAAAATAAATTTTACAATGTCAGAATTTCCTGGAGATGGAAATAAATTTTTTAGATCAACTATACTGATAGGAAAGTAAAAAGATTTTATTCACTCTCCATCTTCCCAAGACACTAAATAATATAACCATTTATTTGAAACTGTTGAATTCTTCATTAAAATTAGATCAATAGAAACTCTTCATTTGAGGTTTCTTTTTAATTCTTCTAAGACTGAACAGACTAAGGAACCAGGAAGAGTTATATATCCAAAGTAGTTGCACAGATAAATTTCCTTACAGTTACTGAATTATTTGAGAGGATATTGAAATTTTCTGCCCTTCTCATTGGGCAATGTAATTTTAAAAGAGTTCTTATTGACAGTATGTGTTACAAACGAAGACTGATATAACATGAACCATCTTTATGTAGCTACTTTGGAGTACAGAGCAACTGTTCTTCAAGCCTCTCCTATGCTTAACTCTTCATTTTTATAGCATTAATTTCCAGATAAGAAATCAGGTAATTTTATGTCACAACCATATCCTTTTTTAATCTAGTGAGAGGAAAGCCTTATTCAAACCTGGTATAGTTGCTGTTTTTGAGAAAATAAATTTGCATGGTACAGGTATGTTGGTTTAGAAAGTTAAAATCACCAGAGATCCATCTGCATCAGAATATTGATGCGTTTCCTTTTTACATAAAGATACACTGCCTGTTTTGCAGTAAAGTGGCAAGAGTATGTGCTCTCAGTTACATTGATAAACTATATTCATTCAGTTATATTGAAAAAAAAACAAACTTACAAACAGAAAACCCCAAACAAAAAACAACCCAAAACCTGGGATCTGAGATCAATAAACTGTAGCCTCCAACAGAAAACACATCAGTAAGTTACATATTGCATACTTTTATACTGAATTAAGATGTTCACTGTGATTCTCTTGCACCTGAAAGCTATGGAAGATGAGATAAAGGAACCAAAAACTTCCACAAAACACATATTCTTTCAGAACATGGAACCAGATTGAAGATATTCAAGGTTTGTGATAAAATTCTCCTTTTCAGTCTTAATCACAGTCATCAATTGCTCAGAATAAAAAGTCCAGAGTTTCTGTTTGTGACACAAAACTCCACAGGAAGATTAAATCCAGCCTGTCTAAATATTCTTCACAATGAGAAAAAGAGTTTTCTGGGCTTAGGTGAAAGAATTCTGCTTATAATGTTAAATATTCATGGACACTTATGAACTACAGAAAACTGTAAAATGAAAAAGGTTCTGTGACAAACTTGCAGTTTTCAAGATTGCTATGAGAAAGATACATATTTGATTTAAAAGTCAAAGATAATAAAAATCTAAAACTCACTTTAAGTAAAATCTCCAGGAAAGAGCAAAATTGTCTTCCTCACATTAAAAACATAGTTCTTGATTCATCTGACTTCATTGCCTCAGAAAAAACTGGTTTTATGGCTCATTTTAATACTATAAATTTTTTAGATTAAAATTGTGAAAGTGTTAGATTTGTTTCATATATCTGATCAGCGTAACTGTATCATTTCTTCCAAAATTTGTTATTGGTCTGTAACATGATTAAAGTACCTACTGTTATAAGCTTCTCATTATGATTAAACTGATGGGAAGTTCAATTTCTTCAGCTACTAAACACAAATCTGTTTAGAAAAAAAAGATAAAATAAAAATAACCGATTGATGTCTGGGAAATAATGTCACTATGTTCTGATTAATAAATTAATCATGTTGTGATGTCGTTACAGACATACCAAAAATCTTGGAAAGAGGCATTTCCACACACAGAAATTGAAAACAAGTTTAGAGTAGAATGAAAATTTTGGGAATTACTCTTGCAATTCTACAGTTGATAAAGCTTTATATAAAAACACACAGACACATCTCTGCAGAAATACACTGTTATTTCCTGAAGTCATGGTTACACAAGTACTTTAGATGATAAAATGACACTGATAAACTCATCAGTTCACATAAAAAAGATAAGATTTTTTTTTTAACATACAATTAATTCAACTGTGTTTAAATGATTAAGGGATATGTTAATGTAAAAATGTGCCCAAAATGGCTTCTGAATTGGACCCGTGCAAACAGAGCAATAAACCTTGATTTTAAAGTTAATAGATTCACTTGTAATTTGGAATTGGTAGTTGGTGTCGTTTAAACCCAGCTGGCATCTACGCACCACACAGACCTTCGTTTACTGTCCTGTGGTGGGATCGGGGGTAGAATCAGAAGAATAAAAGTGAGAAAACTTGTGGGTTGAGATAGAGATAGTTTAATAGGTATAGAAAAAGTTGTACACACAAGCAAAGCAAAACAAGGAATTCGTTCACTGCTTCCCACTGGCAGGCAGGTGTTAAGCCATCTCCAGGAAAGCAAGGCTCCATCACTTGTAATGGTTAGTTGGGAAGACAAAACACCATAATTCCAAATATCTTCCCCTTTATTCTTCTTCCACCAGCTTTTATTCCTAAGCATGATGTCATGTGGTCTGGAATGTCCATTTGTTCAGTTGGGGTCAACTGTCCCAGCTGTGTCCCCTCCCAGCTTCTTGTGCACCAACAGCCTACTCACTGGCAGGGTAGTCTGAGGAGCAGAAAAGGCCTTGACTCTGTCTACGCACTGTTCAACAGTAACTAAAACATCCCTGTGTTATCAACAGTGTTTGCAGCACAAATCCAAAATCCATAGCCTCATACTAGCTATTATGAAGAAAATTAACACTATCCCATCCATAACCAGCACAGCAGTAAATTACAGTGAATTGCTATTCATTCTCCACTTAAACTCTAAATGTTGTTACAGATCTTAACCGAAGAAGTATAACCCACATTTGTCAAAATAAAAGTTTGGGTATTTTTGGTGGGATACAGCCCTTAGTTGTTGTCAGGTGACAATGCACATACTCAGAAGCAAAAAATATTTTCAAACTAATATGGCAGTCACATACTCAGTCACTTTTATACAGCAACTTGATACCCTAAGAACTCTCTCGTGTTTCCATTATGGAAACATATACTGGAACTTTTGCACCACTTTTGGCATGGATTCATATATTAAGGAAACTCCTATAGCCATCTCAAAATCTGTCTTATACCACAGTGTTGGTAGGTGCATGTGCATGCAACACCGTTCTCCAAATACAAGTCTTTTTATATACAGATAAAAACCCTCACTCCAACATGCAAAGGAGAAAGATTTAAGTCTGATAATTTACTATAGTCCAACTAAGTACAACACTTACTATACAGAAATCAAGGAGAATTTTTATTCAACATCCACAGAACAGTACTTTTATCTCAGCCACCTGTGCTTGTCTTCTATATCTCAAAGTGAGATATTACAGAAAATTCTCAAGAAAGGTGCCTTGCTCTGTCTCTGTTGTAGTCAAGAGCTAGACTTCTAGAGGACAAAAAAGGAGAAAAGAATATCCTAATGCTTCAATGAGCTTGAAAACACAGGGCAGGGACCTGAACCTTCAACAATTGTATGAAATATGTGACAGATCTGCAGCAATGATGTATTGGATAGGGTGTGTTCACCTCAATATTGCGGTATAAATTATTATATGGGTGATTAGGTATTAGTGGCAGAAAGAACTTATGATCTGTAACATTGCAGCAGCTGAAAACTTAAGAAATTAGAATAAATATGCACGTTAATTTGTTATCATTTCAAAACAGCACCTATATTTGCACTTTTTAAGTAGAAAATTAGCACAGTGCAAAATATGTCCAAAATTTACAGAAATGTAAAAAAAGCAATTGGTAATATTTTAACATAAAAATCTCTGCTGACATGTCGTCATATCTATTACAGTCCTTGTCTAAGTATTGTAAAATTGATTTCTGGCAAAAACACCCAACAGAAACACTACTGCACTGTTGAATAAAGTGTTTCTTGTGATCTTGTCCTGGTGTTCATCTATTAATTGTGGACTTATTCCTCAAAATAATCATAATGGTTTTGTCAAAGCAATGTTCTAAAGAACTTGAATGTAAAGATATAAGCAACTCTTCTTTGCCTCCCCAATTATTGCATCTCCGCAGGGAAGGACAGGATGTTGCTGCCAGCAGGTGCAATTTTTGCACATTCTGCTTCCCAAGGTGTACCTGTGTAAACTATGATATAATAATGTGATATAATAATATAATAATAAAATGTTTGGAAAATGTTCCAGACGCTTATTCCTTACCTTGTGCAGGTATTTTAATTAGGACAAGAATCATCTAAGTTGCAATTTCAGACAAAACCTAACTACTGTTATGGTCTAAATGACAAAATATACCTTTAAAAACTAATAATTTTTCTGTTTGCTGGATGATGGTGATTCCTTTAACAGATTGGCTAATAATACAATACCACTCTGAACTTGACAAGCTTTGTAGCAGATGGGTGAATGAGTTTTCTTATGTGCTATGAATGCCTAGCATTATGTCATGACACAGGCAGGATTAGCTTTCCAATATGCTAATCAGAAATGTGGCAAGCTTATTTTTAAAAGAAGACCAAGGTTGCTGTTTCTTTGCTGTCATTTCAGAAAATTATTACTCAAAAAGCTTCCTTAGATCTTAAAAATAAATTTGTAATTTTACCTAATATGCCTCCTGAAAGTGTTGTATCTTTTTCATGTTCAGTCACCCTCTTATGGAAGAGTCTGACCCTAACTTTACAAATTGCTTTTATGCTACACTTTACAAGATGCTGCATGCTATTGGTTATCCTGTCCAGAGAGATGCTTGTATCTAATCTATGTGCTGTTGAGTAGAGAACTGACATTATGATTATTTTCTGTATTCCAGGAAGTCACCACTTGGGAGTTCTAGTAAGTGAAAGGCTTATTCTCTTGATATTTATTCACATACATAACTGAAATGTATCAATCTGCTGTAAAACAATTTAGGTGGTCAATAAGCAGATTTCTCTGTTCAATTTGCTGCTCTTCATCTGTCCTGATGGAAGAAATCACACTTTAATCACATTTAGTGGTAACAACTTTTAAAAGGTTCTCTTTTGTTGAGAATTTTCTTTTATATAATTTCACATAATGTCATGTAATTTAGTACATTTTTAATTATTATTACAGAGATTAAAGGATGGATATATAAAGCTGTAATAATTAATACATCTCAGACATTAGAAATATGGGGCTGATTTCTACATTCAGAATTGTGAACAGGCTGAGGATTTTCTTAAACTAGTCCTAACATTTATGCAGATCTCTTAATTTTACTCAGAGGCAGACAAAATATTTTATTTGTAGTCTCACATCTTAATTCAAATAGGGAATGATGTCTGACATTTTCTGGAGTTTTCAGATAATGTCTAAGGAACAGTGATTTAAGTGTCTCTACATAAATATCTAGATTTATTTTAGCTGCCCTAAGCTTGTGTGTCTGGTTTCCAACTGCCTCTCTGTCACAAATCCTTATTGTTGCCAGTAAGAAGGATTCCTCAAGCACTCCTTGACTGCAGCTGAGCAGTCTGCCCGTCTTGATTCAGATTGTCCTCTAATATGTATCTGCTCTTTTTCTAGTTCTCTTATTTTTGTCTTACCTGGGTTTTTATTCTTTTTACATTTTACAGTCCAGGTTATATCACTATACAACACCAAGTAAGTCATGGGAGATGTTTAGTATCTAAAGGAGAGATTGCTGAGCACATCCCACTCTAAACACTAGAAGGAACTTTCTGGCAGAAGTATACTACTATGTTTCATCAACAGTATATTGCTTATGTCTCTGGCAGCATTTTCTTTTTCTCTGTGTGGAATCGACTGATTGTTTTCCTCAAGAGTCTTCACTACTAACCTGTCAACCAATTCCATGATTGCCTCCAACTCTAAAAAGGCCAATATCCTTTATGAGTTTTACAACAGTTGAAAGTGAAACTTGGGTTCATTTCTTCAAGCTCTTCTTCAGTGAACCCTTGGCATCTCATGAGGGTCTTTCATTGACCTTGATGGGCTCGAAACAGTTGCATCTGGGTCTCTCTGTCTAGGGTATGAGAAAATTCAGTAAAGCTTTATAATTCTCCATGTCATTTAAAGGATTATTTCTTTTAGCTGGGTAAATATTTTTTACAATTCTTGAATATTTGTTTTATGCTTGTTTCCTGAAGAGTTCTTTCTTTTTCTTTTTTTTTTTTTTTTAATTTCTTCTTTTCATTAGATTTAACTACCAATGCTATAATATTGCTGTTGACAAAAGGGAAATAAGCTCAGAAGGTCATTGAAATTGTTTTCTATCCTTTGCACATATTCTTAGTTTGTCTTACTCCCCTGTTTGTCTAGGTTTCAGTTTAAAATGGCTTTAGATATACTAAGGAAAGCTTTTAGAATTTCATTTAGTCCATTCTGATATATGTGTGCCTTGTTAGTACTTCTTTATTTTTTTCATCTTCTGTATGGTAAATATTAAGTATTTTATTTAGTTGTGTACTTAAATATTAAAGTTTCTGCCTAAATATCAAACAGCTCTGTCTATAAACCACAATGGCCAAAGGTCAACATACGTTCCTGTTAAACACATAGCTCTTCTTAAGTGTTAACCTTTCTTAATGGAATGCAAAACCTTTGAACTTATTTGCACTAAACAGACCTTGAAAAAATGTGTTTGTTTGAGGTGTGCTGATAATTTAGCGGTGAAATACTTTTTTTCGCTAATGAGGTTGTGGAAATGTGAACCCGCAGGCCTGAGGATGCTTTGTACTTACAGAGATTAGAACCTAAAAAAAAAATGTATACCCAGGTTTTTTTAACTTTAAGGCAAACCCACAATTTCATTAGACTTTAAGCTTCCACTGTGTTTCTTTAGCCCTGTTACTAATCTGTGTAATTTTTTCAGTTTTACAGTGATTATGCATCAGTTTTCATGTTTAGCTTTCTAAATTGTCATTAAGCTATTCGTATCTAACCAAACGATAGTATGTTACAATCTAAGGTGAGTTCATTTAATTTCTTCATGTGCAGAACTACTCTTTAAAACTTATAATAATATACACCTGAGGTCAAAGATTTCCTTCTGTTTCTCTGTCATTACTGCTAGGCATGCAGTTGTATTAATTGAAGCAAATTACAAGTTCTGCCAATCGTACAGCATGTCTCATGTATCACTTAGACAATCCAAATATCTGTGAAGAAAACAGCTTTAGGAGAACAAAAGTGAATTTGCTTTCCACATACTGTATTTCCATCAATCAGCTATATTCACAGGTCTGCTGTGGTATACGAGTGAAGAAACATACACTCTCTCCTTCAGGGAGTCTTTCTTGATTTATTTCTTGTATTCTTGTTTCTCTAACTCTATAATAAAAGTCATACAGAATGACAGTGTTGTCTACAGGTGCCCTTCAGGTGTGGAAAAACATAACGGCACAGTTACAGGTATGGGATTGTGAGCAAAAGCAAGGGACTCAAAGAAATTTCACAGATTTCTATGAAAGACAGTGCTGAGAAATTACTGTATTTCCACAGTCCTCAGTAGAAAAATGTAAGAAATAAAAATGTATTTTCTATATTAAATTGATGAAATAGCTTACAAGGCTTGGAGAAGTGCATACAAAGAGTTTTGCATCAAACACAAGCTTTCTGTCTCTGCTGCATGTATTCTTTCAGAGACCAAAAATCACATGGCTACTAAGGAAGTGGGGCTGCTGTAAAACATGCTCACCTTCTTAAATAATTGTACAGTGGAAGGACTGAAAGTCCAGCATACTTCCACAGTCCAACTGTGTCTCAGCATGCAGGATGATGTTAGAGCAGCTTTCAGTCTGTCTGAAGTACACCAGTACTGACCTGGTACCCAGACAGCCTGCTAACCTTTGCCAAGCACATGCTGAGAAGGAAGAAGAATTTGATTCTAATTCTAAGATTTTTCAGCAATACATGAAAGATATTTCCAGTTCCATCAGCTTTAAGAGATTTGGTAGGGGGCCTTAAGTACTAGTGGAAGGCCTTTTACATATTTGGCATATTTAACCTCACTACTCACAGTTACACAAACTAAAACAGCAAACCACACCAAGCTTGATTACTTACTAGATATGTAAAGGTTCCTACCTCTGAACACATCTCAGTCCCCTTTTCTTTTTTTTTTTTTTTCTTCTCTGACATTAAGTCTTTATATTTATTCTGTTCAGGAAGAAAATTAACAGAAAGATCTAACCTCATTTTTTCCCATAACATTCCAGAAGTAAGTAATAGATGAAAGAGAAAATAAATCCTGAAATACTGTGGAAATAAACTTTGGTTAACTTTACATCCTGACTTAGGATAGTATTTTAAACACCATTCATATAAGAAAGAATTATTTTGGAAGTCATTCCATCGGAGAAGGTCTGTGTCTTAAAAGCACACGGAGCTCTTAAATCCATTAGAAGAATTTGTCATGCTTGCAGTGAGCAGCAGAATTTACTGACATTGCTGATGTGATTCCCTGGATTGGTGAAGACATTAAAATATTCAGGGAATATAGCTCCAAAAGATCCTGTCTGGAAAAGAACCTGTATCTACTTTGTGAACCTCAACAAGTATTCATCATGAACAATAGCATCTGTGAAAGCTCACCTGTCCAAAACAAAAGCAGAATAATAACTCCAAGAACTTCTTATGCCCTGTCCCAACTATGGGCTTTCAGAGTTATTTATCTGCAGAGATTATCCATCAGTAGCTAAAATCTGCTCTTAATTCCCTGCCTCCTCCATTATTCTGCTGGTTTTCCTCACAGTATGAAAATAGGGATAATAGGGGAATTTTTGGAAGATGTGTGAGACTAACAGTTTGGAATCCAAAAACTAAATGTTTAGGAAGATTAGAAATAAATAACAAAATCACCTGTTTTCTCCCTCCTCATTCCAACTTTTTATACTGTTTTATTTGTACAGATAGACAAATCTGCATCATGGATATTATTTATGTAGTAATGATTTGAGGATGCAATTGGAATAAGAATCAACTTCAGAAGTTCTTTTTCTAGGACTGTAAGCAACAATATATTAGTACAACTAATCACCAGATTATGTGAATGAAGGTGTGCTGAGGGTTAAAAAGTGGTTTGGGTTTTTTTTTTTTTTTGGATGGGGTATTAGTAAAAAAGGAATCTAACAGAGAAAAATAAAAGAAATTGCTAAGCACAAGTACAGAGAGACCTGAATCTATTCTGTTCATGCTCTGAGCAAGCCAACAGCCAGCCTCATCCTGGCCAGAAGCTGCAGAGATGCATTAGCTGCAAGGTGTTGTGTTTAGTTCCTGAGAGGTCAGCTTTATTAGTCCAGGCTCAGTGATGCTCCATCTCAGCCACATGGCTTTTGGATGGGAGCTGGAGTCAGGCCAGACAGCTTGCAGGGTGGGCAGAATGAATTTGGTACTATCTGCATCTGTCTGTGTGGATGTGCCAGATGCTTTGGAATGAGGAAAGCATGGTTTGGGTTATTTTGGTTGTTTGTTTTTTGTTTGTTTGTTTTTCCCCAAATCTAGTTTTTTAGTTGAGTCACAACAAAAAATTAAAAGAGATACTTCCCTTAAAACAGAAGACCCACAGAGTATGTGACTGTAAACCTTTCCTCACTACGCAGTGCCTAATACTAAATACTTTCAGAATTCTTCCAATACTAGAGGTTTGGGGTTTTTTTATATTCATGGATTCTGAATGATGGAGCAGATGTGTCACTCTTTTGTAGCTAAAGTTACTTGTACTGTTATCTGAAGCAGATTTAGTTGGTTAGGTAGGCACAGGTGAACAATTGATTGCCCATTTAGGTTGCTCATCTGTGTCAATGGAGTCTGCCTGGATGTCAAGAAAAACAGAGTTCCTGGTTCTCTCCTGCCATATGACACAACAGATATAGCCTGAAACTATACCTCAGCCTTTTCCCACTCTCTCTCACACACAATACATGTACATCTGGAAACAGAGCTTCCTCACTGCGCACACAGTGATGTAGCGCTAATTGCAATCTCATTTCACACGTATGAAAATGGGGAAGAAAACTCATTTTTTACTTCTAGAGATTAATCATGGCAAACAGCAAGAGGCAATCAGCTCTATTTTTTGGAGTAATGCCATTCCATTTACATCTTTTAGGAGAAAAATTACTGTAATCATAGATAACCCATACTGCTTCCAGGGATTGGCATGTCTCTATTAACAGTAACCAAGGAGAGGACACAGGCTTTGATAATAGCTGCAGACCTCCATGTTATCAGGTGCAAGTCTGTTCAGAGGAACATGAAAACCCAGTGTGGTATCACGATTGCCTTCAATACCAGTGCCTAGCAGAAACAAAATCATCGTTCAGGCTTTCTTTTCCAGAAGACCTCTGTTGCGTGAAAGGGGCAAAGCAATTTTGGCAGAAAATAAACCCCCTTGCATTCTAGCACTTCTCACCGAGGTAGGAGGCTAGGTGCGGCTAGGCTTAAATCTTGAACGATGCCCAATTCGCCACTATCAGTCCAATCGCGTTTAATTTACGGTATTAAAGTATTACGATTTGGATACACTGATAGCAGGCTGCACCTTCAGTCTAGTTGTGCTCCTGAACTAACACGGCTGCCCTCAAGTCTGCGGTTACGTTCAGTGAGAAACCAAAATGACTAGCTACTTAAAGAGTGCAGTTTATTCAAGCAACAGAAACACAGGTTCTTGGTTGGTGATCCATACAGTGTCTGCAAAGCAGGTGCAAGTAAAAGTAATGTTACTTATACAGAACACACAACAGAGTTACAAACTATACAGCCTGGCTATAATTGTAGGGAAAAGATTCTCTAGAGAAATTTCTGAGTTTTCCAAAGAAGCGCTTGGTATAATATAAGTCTTACCCAAAGGCGTCCCTATGGCGGAGAAGAAAGGCTCAGCCCGTTGACTGGTCCCAGGGGTCAAAGGCAGTCTGTGATGGAGTTCTCCCCTGACTCATTCCCAATGTTGTCTTCCCGATGGTGTCTTCCCTAATATCCCCCATTCTCGGGACATTTTTATACTATTTTTTATCTTCAAGGTGGAGTTTGAGTGACTTTATTCATAAATACCTTTACTGTGATTGGTGTAAATTTCTCTCGCCTTGAATTAAAGGTATAGCTTATGAAAAATTCAGGGCGCAAGCTCAAAGAGGAGTGGTTGCACCTTGGAGGTGGGTAGCCTTCGGGATGGAGGTGTGGTTTGGTATTAAAATGCATTAAAATGACATTATAATGAGCAAAGTTCACGCAAAGGACAGCAGTTCATCAAAATTCGACAGGATGTTGGCTCTGGGTCCAACTAAGCCGTTTTATATGGTCTCAGTGCTGCTTTCTCTCCTGTTATCAACACAAGGCAAAGCCACGGAATAGACATTCCGTTCCATCCCTCCTGTCGTTTTGCCTGGGAACCGCAGATATCGTGTGTTCCTTGTATACCAGGTGCAGCTTGTTTTCCACCTCAGAAGCTTCTTGATTTTCTGCTTTTCCCCAGGCTATGAACAATGCTATACTTCTGCATTTTCGGCCAATTTTAGTAATTATCCTACAGGCTGTACCTTATTGCCAAATAAAAAGAAAAAAAATAAAAGAAAAAAAGAAGGAAAAAAGAAATGTGGTGAAATGTGTTCTTTTTATACTGTGAACAGGTGATATTAATTCAGGTGAATAAAGTAATTAATAATGAATGACTGTTTACAAGAGGGCATATGGACACTGACACACGAGTGCTTAAAGACTGTATTTTAATTACATAAATTCCATTAAGATGCGGTAAAATTGAAAAACTGGCCAGACTGAAATCAGGATAGAGAAAAGGAAAGGTATTCTTGAATCTTGGCACAAGTTAAATATTTATTTTAGAAAAGTTAAAAGTTAGAGATACAGTCAGTCAACTTCGGTTAACCGAAAATCAATGTTACAATACCCCATTTTTATGTCATCTTGCACTGGTATGAAAAGCCTAAATAAGACAAAGATTGTAAGTATGTTGTAAACAATATAAATAATTTTCTGCCTTAAATGACTTTGGGCACACAACCATTCCTTGACAAACCCATAAAAACACCATGCTCATAACATAAACCCACAATTACGGATGCAGAAAAGGATATAAGAATTTGGGTGCCACATCTGAAATTTTCTTCTGGGGATAGCTTTCTCTCATGAACTGAGCAAGCTTTTCTATCATTTAATAAAGGCAGAAAAAACTACACTCGGCTAAGCCTGAATGGGGTTGAATTCTCAAGAATATTCAAATCCCATCACTGTACATTAGTCTTGACAAGCCAAATTTCCATTGAAGCTGTTTTTCTGAGCCAACAGAAGTCAAGATTCATTGATTTATACTATTGGTTAAGGGTCAGGTCTGTTAATCTGTGACAAATGAGGCTTGTGGTTGTTTTACCACTTCCCTCCTTCATCCAAGCCCATTGAATGCCATCTCACAGGGAACATAATAGAGGGTTTAATTTTCAGGACCGTCACTGCCAAGTGTCACAAAATCTTCTGTTTCACTTGGTCTCTACACTTGATACAGCATCTTTTTTTAGAAATATTAGCTTAAAATATTTTTCCTTAATACAGAAAGCTGTTTCTTCTTTGAGTACACACAGCCAAACTGATTCTCTTATTAAAAGTTCTAAATGTCCTCATTTCAATGCAATTGCCAGATATTTTTATTTATAAAATTAGACTTTCAGATTGTACTAACATATTTCTTTAATCAATGAAATGTGATATATATTATATATACTGAATCATAGAATCATAGAATCTTCATGGCTGGAAAGGACCTTTGAGATCAAGTCCAACCATACACACACAAAAAACTCCCTACCATCTCTGACACTAGAGCATGCCCTGAAGCACCAATCTATGCATTTCTCAAATACCTGTAGGGATGGTGACTCAACCACCTCCCTGGGCAGGCTGTTCCAGTGCCTGACCACTCTTTCAGTAAAGTAATTCTTCCTAATATCAAATCTAAACCTCCCCTGCCACAACTTCAGACCATTTCCTCTAGTCCTGTCATTATTCACTTGGGAGAAAAGGCCAACACCTACCTCTCTACACCCTCCTTTCAGGTAGTTGCCGAGGGCAGTGAGGTCTCCCCTCAGCCTCCTCTTCTCCAAACTAAACATGCCGAGTTCCCTCAGCCTCTCCTCATATGACTTGGTCCCCAGACCCCTCACCAGCTTGGTAGCTCTCCTCTGGACACACTCCAGCACTTCAGTGTCCCTCTTATACAGAGGGGCCCAGAACTGAACACAGAACTCGAGGTGAGGCTTCACCATGAATGCAATCAAAAATGTTTAAAATCATAAAATAATATAAGAGTATAGAACATTATAAATTTTACAGCTCAAAAGGTCTGCCTAGCTTCTGTCAATGTTTCTAGCTTAGGAAAATTTGGAGTGATTTTCTCTAGTTGCAGTTACAATGTAATATGAACTATTAGCATGAGTGGTAGTGAAATACTCCATTTCAGCTAGTTCGCTTCTAGACACAAGGAATGTATTTACCTTAAAGGAGATGGGTTAATTTTGTAAACCAGTGTGATTACAATAGGTCAAGCATTTCTAATATTAAACTACTGCAACATACACACACACACAAAAAAGTGTGAAAGTTAAGTCTTTCACGTGGAAAAGTGTTGAATTAAAATGCTGTTAGTTCTTAACATCAGTGACGTCATTTTCCATGATGAACCTTTCTCTTTTAGTGCACCTATGGATTGCCATTTGCAGGAAAATTACATCATTTTAGCAATGTTTTAACTGGAAACCCAAACGTCATCACATTTTTATTTTTTTTTTTTTTTTTTTTTTAA
>VXBO01002063.1:26231-54590 GCA_013400135.1 Rhinoptilus africanus
ATTTTTTTTTTTTTTTGGTAACAGCTCAGTTCATCCATTTATCCATGAATAGCCAGGTGGGACAGATATGTCAGTCTCAGGCCATCTCTAATAGAAAATGGTTGAATATTCACTTGGTTAGATGATGTAGGTATATTATTTTGATAAAAGAGCAGTTATTTAATGTCATGGGTGATGAATGACACAAGAACAGTTAGAAGGGAAATAATGGTGATAATTTGTCAAAGACGCTAAGAGATAGAGTGGTAGAGCAGGTGAGGTAGAATGATACACTATGTAGTTAGAATAATATGATATAGTGCTGGAGGGCTGAAGAATAACTTAGTAGGACAAAAAAAAAAAGAAAAAAGGAATGTGCAAACACTACTGTGAACTAACAGACTGAGAAATATTTAGGAAAATATGAGTTCTTGGAATACTTCTGCTACAGTACAAATAAAGCCTAAGAATAAATGCAATGGGAACTATGGAAATAGAGGGAAAAATAAGATACACCAGTCAAAAAGATGCGTGCGAGAAAAGCAAAGTAAGGGATACTCTTAATGTCAAGGGAGGGAATAGATACAATAACAAGAGATTTTATGTATCATTCTGCTGGATTAAATCTTTCTGAGTTATTCAATTTACATGTCTCACTGCAGTAAGTGGGTAGACAAAAATAGATAAGAACAGAAAGGTGTGTTTCTGTAAGGCTTCAAACTATTTTTGATTATTTCTCGCTTTTAAAAGACACCTTTAAAGACATTTGTGACTAATCGGGACATTGGAGCTTTTCAAAATATAATCCATACTTGGAAATTAGATTTTTTATTAGAAAAATAGAGTAAATACAGCTGAAAACTCAGGTTATATGAGTTGTTCAATGCAATATGCAGAAATATAAAAGATTGGAACACAGAGGGATGAGTCACACATAAAACAGAGTAGTTATATGGCAACAAGAGATGAAAAGAAAAGACAAGTAGGAATTTTGAGCAGCTGGTAAGGTTGCTAAAAGTCTCATTATTGTTAAAGGAAACATCCCTGCGAAATTTAAAATCTAAAAGATATAAACGGAATGATGAAGACTTCTGTTTCTGACTGCTATGAGTAACCAGCTATGTGCAAATGAGAGGAAAAGTTTTTGAATGCCAGAGCTGTCCTTTGAAAGGACAGTTCAGTTTAGTTCATTCAGTTCATTCAGCTTCTCATCAAAGAAAATAATTTCAATAATAAATAGAACCCAGAAGAACTCAGGTCCCCTCCGGCAGTGAAGACTTCTTCCCTATGTGGAAGCTATGCGGACTGTTCTAAGAAGAAGGTATGGTAATGTCTCTCACAATTTTATCATCTTTTAGATGGTTATGTCCTTCATTGCTAAGGAAGCTATCCTTATGCTCTCTCAGATGCATAGGCTGCTCGTAGAGTTGCCCAAGAGCAATACCCAATTTAAGTGCCTGGCTTTTCTCTGCCCTCATAGTTCGTGCATTGGGATAAAGCAAGGATTATTCCACTGTGGTTAATACAGTTTCACCACCGCAAAATCAAAAATCAATAAGACAGAAGAGTTAGGCTTCTCTTTCCCTACTTCAGCAACCATTTTCCATTCTGTTTTCTTTTTCTTTTTTTTTTTTTTGACTGAGTTCATGCTTTTATTTTTGGGTTAAGCAACAGGGGAAGAATAAGGAGAAGGAGAATGAATTAAAAGTGTTAATAATGATGACATAAATTATGCCGATATACTTCTCTCCAGACTAGAAAGATGAGTGAGGAGGTGATCTGTCTCCAAAAATCTAATTTATTTTTGCTTCACATTGAAACATAGGCTTTTCTTGTGGGATCAGGAAAAAAGAAAAAGAGGTAGCAATGGATTTTCAGTGCACATGCAATACAGATTCCTAAATTCATCCCTGTGCACCGATGTTTCTCGCTTGTATTATTTAAGTATTCTTTCTTAGATACGAAAGTGTCAACAGGTGTAATCAAGTGTAGGGAGTCATGTTGAGAGGCAGCCTTGCTGTGACAGAGCAGAGGCTTCCTACTGAAGAACCAGCACATGCAAAGCTCTGCAAACAGCAAAATTTACTTGGCACCTATGCCCTAGCGAAGCTGACATACCGCCTTGTGTGTGGGCACAGTGCCATCCTGACAGATGGGGATGGCTGCAAGCAGCCAAGAGACCATGTCTGAGCATCAAATATGTTTGTGGAGGGCAGGATTCCCAGCTAGAAATGTCAAAACAGCTGTTTGTCCTAAGTTTTGTGTGCCTACAGGTTAGGTGGTATATGCCTTTGCTAATTCATCACTGAGCTTGATTAATTTTTTAAGAGTTTCTGCTACAGCAGCCAGTTGTGGTTTCATACTCATCTTCTGCGCAAAGAAGTGAAATCAGTCTCTTCTCCTTTTAGACTGCACATGACAAGAATGAAAATAGTGTCACAATAGAATGGAAGAGTTTTTCCTAAGGAAGAACCCCATTCTGTGCCTTCTGTAGTTTCCTCAGTTATTTTGCTAAATGTAATCTTATAATATTTGGTATTAGTTTGTCTCAAAAAGAGCATCTTTAAGCTTTCATACTCAAATCCATTAAGAAATGCAAGAGTTATTTAAAATTGTTTGCCACTGTTCAAAGGATAACATATCAAAAAGCAATCAGGGCTGAAAAATATGAAAAATGCCATATCTCCAAAATTATACTATCTCAACTTTTCTCTAACTGTAACACTACTTACAACTTTCATTTTCATAAGAACAAAATATATTCTTTCCCACTAGGTAGGGGAGCTTCAATGAATTATTACTTTTAAAATAAATGTACTCTTTCATCACTTCTTAACCTTCTTTTTTAGAATTGATTTCAGACAAGGCTATACTATGACTGCTACTAACACAATTTTTTATAATTCCTTTTTGTAACACCTCAGTCTCTATGACTGGTGAACAGCTTCATAATGACAGCGAAGTGATTCTTTTTTGTTTAACGCTGAAAAGATTGCCTTTCCATAGGCATTATTATAATTGCTACTTTTTGTGGTTATTATAGCTCCAAGTGCAGTGCAAACTATTACTTTACAAGAATTTTAAAATATCTACAATATCTACTGTCTCATCCTGCATCCCATAAGTATTTACCAAGATCAGCCTAACTACTGAATGCCTTTATTTTTTAAAATGAAAAAATGAAAATAAAGTTGTGCTTCAAAGACTTGTTTCACTATAAAACCTTGTAGAAATATTGACCTCACATAAAAGGTGTAATTTTAGAACACAGAGGACATACTGCATTGTAATTTATGGAATGAGGTTAAGACTTTCATACCCAGGCTTCTAAAAATGTGTACTCCAGCAAATGACCTGCCTTTGTATTCTCTGTCAGGTGACACTTGTTCCCTCTGTGAAATCTTTCAGAAGGACTATGGTGACCTTGAGCAGCAATAGAGAACTGTATTTCTTAACAGGGATACAAACTGTGCTGTCAACTCAGTCTACTGCTTGCATCAGTGTTATATAGATTACCAAGGGGACAATGTTTAGACCAGGGAATGAATGCATGGGCAACATTACAGTTTCTGAATGAAGAATGTTGAAGATGACAGACAGTAAAAGATCATGAAATTCAGATCTGTGTGGCTTAATCTGCTGCAAGTACACCTCTATGGCAACACACCTCAGGAGACCCAGGCACCAGACTCTTTGAAGCAAAGGCTGAGTAAGCAACCTCACATTCTTATTCAGAAAATAAAAGCTTAGTGGAAGGGAAAAAGAAATCAAGTTCATCCAAATCATAAGAGCTATATGGGGATTAGAAATCACTTTGTTTTCTCTGTCTCCTCACTTCAATGGAAAGCTTTGACTTCTCCTGTCAATACATGCTGCCAACAATGTTCACAGCCACTGAGACATATGCTGAATGTAGGGTTGATTGTTAACCCTTTTGGTAATTGTGGCACATTATTTAACTGGGATTTTGATAACTGTTTTATATTTTAAAAGGACACTACACTTGCAGTTTTGCCACAACTTCTTTCCCTACCCTGTTTGTCATCTTCCATTCCTCTTCCTGACAGCATGATATTGCTCCACTGTGCACTACAAAGCTCTCCAGCTCACTACAGCAGCCTGTGGTAAATGCAGTTACATCAGTATAAAACGACTGAGATTGAAGAACTGAGTTTCTGCCTTTCACTCCCAGGAGCAATGCTACTATTTAGATGGCATCTTCTAGTTACTATCTCACCAACCCTTCCAGATGGACACGGGGCCTTGGGGCAATGGACATCACTGTCCTCCCAACTGTCACTCTGAAATGAAACACACAAGACAAAGGAAGGTGAACAATCGTAATTACAGCTATTAATTGTGACTAAATATCTGGAGATGCAACCATACTAATAAAGCTAAGTAAAAAGCTTTGCGTTAGTTTGTTTTAACCAGAATGCATAAAATGGTTAAAAAAACAGAAAAAAACAGTGACTAACAAGAAGCTAAAAAGTGGGTCTTGCAGGTTTGGTTATGTGAGGAAAGTTTTGTAGATAGGAATTTGTTGAATAAAAGCAATAAAATACTAAGCTGTAATCTTAATTTGAGACCGAAATATCAGGGAGACCACTGGAAAACCAAAATCCAACAAGGCATGAACTCAGCCAAGTACAAACGAAGCCACAGACAGTGGCAAAATAGATAAGCAAAAACAATTTGGCAGAAGATATAAAAAACAGAGTGGGCTACATCACCTTGCAGGGCTTTGTCAGAGTTAGTAGAGAGCACATCAGAGAAAAATCAGGTCCACAGGCACTGTAAGAACAATTTTTTACAGGATCAGGGCAGAGAGCTGCAACAGAACTGAATGAAATACCAGAAAAATATGTAGGACACCAACTGATTTGAAAAAGAATCCATCAGAAACTTCTTGAATCTTTTCTGTTAGCATTCAGGAAGTTATTGACAATACAACATAAATAGACAAAGCTAATAGCTCACTCCAGTAACGTTTTTTCCTTTACGAGAGATTGGTATATAGACTAACAAGATGTACGAATTATATATTGAAGAAAATATTTCTTCACCCTATTATACACTATATTATCCATTTTTGTTGAGCCCTTGATCACTTCAAGAGAATGAAGACACAGAACAGTAGAAGAGAAATACAACAGAGAAAAATCTAAAAATAGTGCTTGGGGTTGAAGCTCATGGTGTTGCTGGATAAGTAAGATTTTTGCCATTCCTAGAAAAAGGCCACAGGCTCTGCACTGACTTGAAAACACAGGTCTCAGGGCTGGGCTGGGCTTACATTGGCCAGAGCTGGGCTGAGCTTTTTTTAACATCTGCCCTGGGGCCAAGTACTTGTTGCCTCCCCTGGCTGATCTTGGGGCCAGTGCCTCCATGGGAAGGGTCTGGCAAATCCAAGGAGTTGCTGCCCAACAAAAAAGAACCCCTGCTGGGGCTGAGCCTGGGGAGGCTGTGAGACCATGCTCACTCTCAGGTGGGAGCAGCCAGAAGGCAGCTGCCTGGGGCAAGGAAACATGAAAATACACACAAGCAGGTCCAAGGACTAAGAGGGAAGACACCTCCACCATTAACGTATTTTTAGCAAATGCTTTCTCTTAGCAAAGTCCTCCAGGTACTGACAGCTCATTAAAAACTCACCATCACCTGAAATTCATCTTGAGAAAAGGTGGAAGACTCAGACATAAGACCTAAAGGGGCACTGAAAGGGCAAGTACAGCACCAGGGAAGAGGGCAGATACATGGAAAGTTTTGGAGGCTGGGGATTTCTTTTGTATAATTTAAACTGGTAAGACTTTTCTGTTTAGAGAATTTGGACTGTTAGAGTGTTAAAACATTAATTGGACTAACAATAAATCCTTAGCTCCATAGATACAGTGAATTCTTCTCTGCTCAATACAGGGACTTGGGGTGTAATGAGTAGGCAGAATAGAGACAAAAGAGACCAACTGCTTTGAAACTTACGTCCATTAGTAAGTTTCCCTTACTCTGAGATGAAAGAGAAGCAGGAAAAGCTCATTGTTAGAAGGAAATTATAGAATGAGTAAAAGAAATAAAACTGTGTACTCTTGCCGATCACTGTAAGGGAAAAACATGGATATTTTCAGTTATTAATTGATTCCAAAAAATAATAAACATATATAAGAAGAAATAATTTTCCACTACCACTGTGGGAAAAATTCTTGGAAAGACAGCCAATACCAAATATTTTTGTGTGGTGCATAGATGACACTTTTTAGTATCGGATAACACAGTATACAAGACTCATCAAATTTCAAAGCGTTACACCTGTTCTTATAACAGCAGTTTGTTCAAAACTCAAAAAGAGTGGCCTATGTATAATACATACTAACAAGATATAAGTATTAGTATCTTAGTATATACTTCAAAGAGAGAATAAAGTTCTAGCCCTAGATTTTTTCTTTTTAAATATCTATATATATAGATAGCATTACGATAGAAAATAATGCCAGTACTTGGCCAAAGAGTGGTTGGAAGATTAAATAAAAGTATGAAATATGGTGATTATGGTACACCACATCATGACATATAGAATCATAGAATCATAGAATCATAGGGTTGGAAGGGACCTTAGTAGATCATCTAGTCCATATGCATGTAACACAAGTGCAGTGGAAAAAAATTCAGAGATAAAAGTTTGAAGATGTCACCCTTCGTTGATTTCAGCTCTAGGTTGGAATCCTAATGAAAAATAGAGTGTTTTCAGGTGACCTGACCTTTGGTCAGACACTTTAAAAAGCTAACATCTATTTATTTATTTATTTTATAATTTACAGCATCCACGTATCCTGACAGGTTCAAGGTTTTTAAGTAAATGTGTCCCTCTCACACGTGCAATGAGAACACCAGACCATCCCATTTCCAAAGCACATTTGTCATGGGAACACCCAAGGCACTGTATGCTTTAAGAGGATTCAAAGTAGTCCAGACAAAAGCTATATGAAAAAGGAAAGCCTCAATCTGGCCCTTAAAACAGGTAGTGAGGGAACATTTCCTAGACTCAAAATGTGGAAAGATAGACCTGGTAGAGTAATAACATTCAACTGCACAAATATGTATGTTCAAATTTGTATGTATGTATTTTAGTATTTATTTTACACCTTCTCTGTGTCTAGAAGACATGGATCCTATTTAAAGTAGCCTCCTGAAGGTTCTCTTAACATTGTTCTGTGGATTATTCCATTAAACTGATGAATAAAATTTTTTGCAAGCAAAATGTATTTGCTTTAATAAAAACCTCAGTAAAATAAATAGATGTTTTGCTTAAAATAGAAGTTGACCACAGCCTTTATTCTCTATTAATTAATACAATGATTTTAATTAGAATGGTCCAAAAAAAGAAATATGGAATACTTCTGATTTAGGGCTCCAAAATACAATTCTTCCACCATTACCAAATTATCTTTTTTTTTTTCTTTTATGAAAATGAAGGAAAGTCAAACAGAGTCCATGAAAGAGCAAAAGCAAAGTTTCTAATGAGACAGAATATATATATATATGCTTTTAGAGCTGGTCAGTATTCAAGGATCACCTTCTCTGTGTCTAGGAGCAAAGTATACCGACAAAGAGGAAGGCAGAAAAAGAATGCTAGGAGGCCTGCCTGGATGAACAAAGAACATTCAATGGGTACTGGTGGATGAGAAGCTCAACATGAGCCGTCAGTGTGCACTTGCAGCCCAGAAAGCCAATCATGTCCTGGACTGCATCAAGAAAAGTCTGTCCAGCAGGTTGAGGGAGGTGATTCTCCGCCTCTACTCCACCCTCGTGAGACCCCAACTGGAGTACTGTGTCCAGATCTAGAGCCCCTACGAAAAAGAAAGATATGGACATGTTGGAACATGTCCAGAGAAGGGCCATGAGGGTGATCAGAGGGTTGGAGCATCTCTCCTATGAAGACAGACTGAGAGAGCTGGGGTTCTTCAGTCTGGAGAAAAGAAGGCTGCAAGGAGACCTCATTGTGTCCTACCAGTATCCTAAGGGGACCTACAAGAAAGCTGGTGAGGGACTTTTTAGGATGTCGGGTAATGGTAGGACTAGGGGGAATTGATTAAATCTAGGGACAATTCGATTCATAATGGACGTTTAGAAGAAGTTCTTCACCATGAGGGTGGTGAGACGCTGGAACAGGTTGCCCAGAGAGGTAATGAAAGCCCCATCCCTGGAAGTTTTTAAGGCCAGGCTGGATGGGGCTCTGAGCAACGTGATCGACTGGGAGATGTCACTGTCCATGGCAGCGGTGTTGGAACTAAATGATCTCTAAGGTCTCTTCCAACCCTGACAATTCTATGATTCTATGAAATATTTAAAAAATGGCAACTCATTTTTAGAACGTTGTAGTCCATATTCATCTTCTATAAAGACTTATAAATACTTCTATAAACACTTATGAATACTTGAAGGGTGGGTGTCAGGAGGATGGGGGCAGGCTCTTTTCGGTGGTGCCCAGTGATAGGACAAGGGGTAATGGGCACAAACTCGAACACAGGAAGTTCCACCTAAACATGAGGAGGAACTTCTTTACCTTGAGGGTGGCAGAGCCCTGGAACAGGCTGCCCAGGGAGGTGGTGGAGTCTCCGTCTCTGGAGACATTCAAAACCCGCCTGGACAGGTTCCTGTGCAACCTGCTCTAAGGTGGCCCTGCTCTGGCAGGGGGGTTGGACTAGATGATCTACTAAGGTCCCTTCCAACCCTATGATTCTATGATTCTATGAAAGATGAGGAAGGAAAGAATGAACAACAATTATAACAGGGAGTACACACTATCTTGCATTGACGAACAGTGGCATAAGACCGAGAAATGAGAGAAGTTCTAATCAACACTAGAGACAGGGAGAGGGGAACAAACCCACATTTTCTCCACCTTCTGAAGCTGTCACTGAATCTGTGCCTGTTTGCACTGTAAAATGGATGGTCCTGCTGGTAACAAGATGTGTCTCAGCAAACTGTTACCAGCCTTGAGAGGGCTCCTGTGTGCTCATGGAGAAGATAACCAATTAATCAGTGCACTTCTTTCCCTATGTATTAATTAAGGATAATAACGCTTTCTTCCTCTCCTACCTACATATCTACTCCCCTACCCCTGCAACAGCTGACTCAGGTCAGGGAGAAATGCCGCTAAGCTATAAGAGCATTGTGTTTGCCTCAGGAGATACAGAATAACTCTCCAGGTTTTCTTATCACATGTACCAGTATCTCATACAAGGAGCCTTCAGTCTCAGATGGGGCATGGATGTGCTACGAAAATACAAATAGTAAATGTTCTATTTGCTGCTTCAGTAGTTTACAGCTTTCACACACAGCAAACAAAAAGTCATTGCTCATGCTAAGCATTAAAGTTTACTCTAAAAGTGTATACAAATGGCCAAGGATGCTTTATTGCTTTACATAACAACTCTGCTTCACTATTGTTTGATATTTTACTATCAATTTAAATAAAACCTCTGACGAACACCAGCCATCTGTGTTGTCTGACCAGTAGGAGGCACAAAGAGCATCCTGAAATTGTGCCAGAAAACAAGTCACTCACATCACCTTGAAGCCCTCTGACACATAGTGGTATTAGTGTGGCTGAGGGGTAGCAGGAACAGATCAATTTACCTCCTTTGCTTGGGATGTTTGTAAGCAGTAAAAACCCAGACAGGCCAGGAAATGAAAAACATGTTGTATGTATTTTAAGAGGAAAAATCTTTTTTCATAGGTCTTCTCTGTTTTATAGACAGTCATTTACTTAGAAATAGTTCTTGCAGTGAATTTTTACATGCACCGCTCAGGCAGTGCTTCTATGGATAAATGGTTAAGAGCTATTTTTCCATAAATTAGTGAGAGAGAAAACCCATAAAATTTGTCATCAGGCTTCAAAAGTGTGCTATTTTCAAGCAGTACAAATTGTGACTGGCTCAGCACCATATGGTATTTAATTTTCTCTAATGTATGCATGTGCACAAATTGCATTTAGGTAACTGGAATACTGTCAGTCTGAAGATAATTCTACACACACTCTAACAGGTAGAAAGCAAAGGTCTCTGATAATATCTGAATCATTTCAAAAGATGGACTTTTTATTCATGCAACATTCAAGTAAACAGGAAGAAATGTTAAGAGCTCCGTTCTTGGTTAGATCTAAGATTTTATTTTTGAACCATGGCTCAATTCAAAAAAGAAATGCTCAGAATAAGTATATGTGATTTTCAAAATCATCTTCCTGGATTTTTATTATATACAGCTTTCACAGAAACCTGATGGTTTTCTCACACTAAGAATAATGTCTGTATTGTACCCTGCCATAGTAACATGACACAATGTGGTACAAATTCGGGATAAATCTGAGAGACTTTTTTCTGCTTTAGGTAAGATTATTGTGCAAATATTTGTGCTGTATTTTCTCCCCTTTGTTCTTTGAAAGTTTTAGGAAATGAAACATAGTAGTCAGATCTTAAGCAGGGACTATGTATACTGCTTTACTGCCTTCTTTACAACTGTACCCTCATGCACCATCTGAGGGTCAGCCTGACACCATTTAAGTGTGAATATATGAACTGAGCGGTATAATTTCTCTCTACCTCATTTTCAACCCACTTTTTTCTTTACTTTATTCCTTAATAATTATTGGAGACCAGTCAGTTAAAACTGTACTCTGAATCATGCTTTAGAAAAACAGTTTTCAGAGAAGTTGTATTAACCTAGATATTCAGAAATCACTACTGCAATAAAATTACTTTGTTGACTTGAGAGGGAGGATCATGGCTCACATAGAGCAATGTAAGTTGAGCCTGTGACTGTCTCTTTCACCAATTTAAATCCCAATCACCCAATCACAAAGTAGATGCTAGGTATAGAGTCAGAATTTGACCAGAAAGAGAAAAAATTAGACATGGAAATTTGATGTGTAATACAGTGATACAATGGAAGGAATACAAGTAATGTTGGGAAAAAAAAAAAAAATCTGACCAAACGGCTGGTGAAGAGGTGCTCTTCTTTGAACTTAGGATAGTGCCCACTGCAGCTGTCATGCACACGAAAAAACCCCTTAAGACAGAGAAGAATAAAATGACACCCATCAGTGGAATGCAAATGATACATAAGTCATCTTGGAAGGAACGGAAATTTGAAATGTAGTGATTGCACTCGTATTAGAAGCTGTGAGCCCATGACAAATGGCCAAAATCAGAATAATATGCTCTGCCCTGCCAGTTAGCAAAGAGCAGCCCCCCCTCTTCCCAAGCTCTGAAAGGGATATAGTCTAGAAATAGCAGGGAATTCCATCCAAACTTTGGGCAATCAGTAATGATTAGCAGTTGGCCTTGAACCTTCCATTTACATAGGCCATTTCTTTATAGCTATGAATACTTAGATCTCATGGCAGTGATTTAGAAAAACTGATTTTATTGAAATATAAAATGCTATATTATTAACGTATACTCAGAATAGAAGTTAGCATTCCACTGTTGAATATGATTATACTTATATTGTGTATAAAATCAAAGGCAACAAAGCCCTAAGCCAAAACAGCATATTTAAGTAGGCCAATTTCTCTGAGATGATAAGAGACAGCCCATAAACACATTGCAGTGGAACTGATAAGTAGGAAGATGATCACAAACATACAGTAGTCAAAAATTCTTGTCTTCTCAGCAGTAGGTAACACTGATCTCAGGTGAGTAAGGCTTAAAGGTCTAAAAATTAATGTAGACAAAGTCTCTGAGTCACACAGCAACTTCTCAGTAACTTCATTATGTTGCTGATAGATGTCTGTAGAGAAAATGTTTGAAAACACTATTATCCCAGCTGCTCCTCTGCAGACTGTTAGGAAGAATGTATGTATGGAGCTCCTATTCTCTTTCAAGGCAAAGTCACTCCTGCCAGCTCATGCCACCTGCAATGGCAGTGCCAACTAATGTGGCAGATTTTGCACTAAAACCAATGAGGGATACACACATGATATCTCTCATAAGCCCTGTTGTGGGCAGTCATGTCCAGCAGAAGGCTAATGACAGTCAAGGAGGAAGAGATAAAAGGTGGGACACTCAGCATAATGGTTTGAAAAATAGATATACACATAAATATTCACGGATAAAAATCACAGCTGTGTGCATTTGAGGACCAAGATAAATAATTAATGTGATATCAGTTATCTTTCTCAGAAATTCTTAGTAATTTCTTAAGGTAGGTTGGAATACTTCAGATTGATTGATCTGAAAACAGTATAATATACCTTAAGTAATAGACATTAAAAATATTTGGAGGTACATTGAAATATAAAAAACCCCATAAGTGTATGGAAGAATGACTTTATACTTTCTGTTTGTTCAAGAGCATTTATCGTAAGTTTCATAATATTTGCTATAGTTAAAATCTCCTGTGTCATCTGATCACTTGGAACCTCAGCATGTGCTAAAAATAAGATGTCATATGATTATGAAGAAATGCCAAGATAAGAAATAATAATCAACTAAGTACACTTTAGCAGCTTACAGATGATAAACTCTTATAATTATTGTAACAGTTAGACCCCCTCAAAAAAAATGTTCTGAAGTCAGCTAGCAAAATTAATCAATTTCCTTTCATACCCTTCTTGCAATCCTTTGGGAACAGAAGGTGAAATAGGGATTTTGTACTGACATGTAGAGCACATTGAGATACAAAGAGCACTTGGGACAAAATAATTTTGCAGAAGCTGAATATATTATTTTAACTGAAGTTTGTCATAAAAGGAACAGAGAAGGCTCCCATCTGGAATCCCTTAACAGGTTTGGGGATGGAGGAACTCAGGAGAGGCTATACCAGAAGTTAAACTAATGAGGTTGTACACAAAGAGATAAAATGTATGTCAGCAACTCACCAGACCTAGGTGGTATTCACCTAAGAGTTCAAATTAACTCAATGATAAAATAGATATATTACTAAACGTAGTATGTAGCCTCTTACTTAAAGCTCAGTACAGGAAGGCTAGACAGTAGAGGTCATGATAGCAATCTTAAAAAAAAAAAAAGCAAACCCCAAAAAACCCAAGAAAAAACCAACAAAACAAACAAAAATACCACAGAAAAGCTTCCATAGCGAGCAAAGTAATAAAGAGCATACGAAAGCATAGATTACTGGATAACTCTGTAAATATGTTTATGAAAATGAAATTCAGAGACTTCTGTGAAGTTCTGCTGCGGAAATATACTGATACTCTTTGACAAAATCAACTATATCAGAGATAGCACTGATAAAATTAACATAGCCTGTCTGGATTTCCAAAAGACTTTTCACAAGGATCTTTGCTGCAGACTCTTAAAGAAAACAAGCAGCCATCACATCAGTGCAGGAGTTCCTTACATGGACAGAAGTAATGAATAAATGGCTAAGAGACCAGAAATTGAAAGGAGGAAAGAAATACTAACTCCTGTGTTGCAGAGAGATCAGTACTGGAGTGCTGTGCTATTCAACACTTTCATAAATAGCCCAGTAAGGACACTGAAGAAGTGACTGTGATTCTGATGATGCCAAGTAATTCAAGATACTAAGGATGATGGCAGATTGTGAAGGATCTTATGAACTGAGTAACTGGATATACTAATGGCAGATGAAATTCCGTGCAGGCAGGTGTAAATTGATACACACAGGGAAAAGCAATCCTAGATTCACATATAAAATGAGAGGCTCTCAGCTGACCAATTGTACTCAGAAACAAAACTTTAGGGTTATAATAAACTGTTCTATATGTTCTATCAGTGAAGTGCTGGATAGAACTAAATAAAAAAATAAAAATCAATTAAATATGCAATGTTCTTGTTATCCCAAGTGTTCTCGGTCAGGAAAGGTGGTCATTCCTCACCCAGCAGGTAAAACTGTTGTACTCCCTGACAAAAGATTTTGCGAATGTAAATGATTTCTCCAAGTTAAAAGGATGATTAGACAGTTTCTTAGAAGAGACTTTCATGGAAGGCCACCAAGAGAAACTGCAAAAGACTCAGGAATCATCTGCAGCTGAGAGTAGTTGTAGTTTCTTAGGGACTATTACCCTACAAGTTTGTCCCCCTCTCATTCTTCCTCAGGTGTCCATTTCCTAGAGACTTACCTATCTCCACTAGATCTTTGGTCTGAACCAGCATGCTGCTTTTATATTCATATGTTAACTTAATTTTATAGCTCATTTAATAACAACACAGTACAACAAAATTATGTGTTACTCTATATAGCACATTTAGGAAAGCAGTCCCTCATGTGTTTTCTCTATTAGTGACTCCCTGTGTTTAGAAGACCTGCTTCTATTTTAGGTAGTAGCATGCAAAAGAAATAATTTTGGAAATCCCTGAAACATTTTTTATTAAGAAAACATTCTACAGCAGATCTGAAAACTTAAGGGAGGGATGGGATGTCTTAAAAAAGCTCATAGTGACAAAAGACAAGACCTCTTTTCTCAAAACTCACCAAAAATAAAGATAAAAGCATGCTCAACAGAGACTGCAGCAGGCCAAAAAAGTCTTGAGTTAATGACCCTTTGTTTTAAATGATCATGGATCATCTTTAAAGAAATTGTGTCTTAAAGAAATCCTAAAAAAATCAGCCCTTCCAGTAAAAATGACATCACATCAACAAGAATCATGATTTACTGGAAATAAACAGTAAGAGTCTCCTCGGAGAGGCTACTGTGCAAAAGAGTAAGTAAAGGTTGAAGTAGCTAATAATTTTCTCCCACATGTGTAGAAAAATGCAGAGTCAGCATTTTATACTCTAAAATGCATTGGAGACCAAAGGCTAATGTAGAACGAAATATCAGAAGATGGAGATACAGATCCTTATCAAAGCAAAACTAGAAGTATTGCTTTTGTTAAATAATTTGGTACTTTTATACCTTAAGTTGTGTGGGGATTTTCTCCTGATGTCACTGGTTTTTGTGACTGGTGGAAAAAAATAAGAAAAATAAATGGAATTCAATGATACCCTAAATACCATCCTTAAAAGAAGATTCACAGGCTGTTCAGTTTTCCAGATTTCAGATATGATTTTTTGGCTTTCATTTGCCTGTTGGTTTTCTTTTTACAGGATTTTAAACCTGTATAAATATGAGTAAAAATAACTAAAACTGTCTAGTATGTTGGTAGATTTTCGTAGAATAGCTTCCCACTGACAAAATATGTTCCTTAACGACAAGCTGTACTTATCAAAGTCACAAAGCTTCATATGTTGTAGGGTTTATCACTAAAGGTATGTACAGAGATCTTTAAAATATTATCCTGGTAGTGAACAGTAGTATTTTAACTATATTCTATATAAAAAGTCAAAAAACTTCATATACACAAAAGGCATCTTTAGACTTAAGCCTCCTAGGCTTGAATTTAAGGAACAACTCAGAATTACAGATGTTACATGTCTTCAAATTCTGTTTAAAGTTAATTATATCTAAGTACCAGAGGGATCTTTGACTAGTTGTGTCTGATGAAGCTATTGTACTTTGTACCTAACAGACTGAGTTCTACTTTGAATTTTATATCCTTGGTCACAATCTAGCTTCCTGATATATAAAAATGAAAGCAAAACATGTTTTCAGAAGTGACCATAGCCCACACAAAGCAGGATTTGCTGTTTTATTTGAAACCTTGTCAGTAGATGAAAGTCAAAAGAAAAATGAAGAGTACCTAGAAAACATTCTTATCTTTATCTCAGTGAACTTGCTGAGGAATGGAAATAATAGAAATCAGGTTTCCACATCTGTGTGAATGCCTTGGGGAAAGATAACAGAGAAGACAACCTACAAGTAGCTCTCTTATTGCACACAGTGGGCAAGGAAGTCCTGGAAGTATTAAGTCATTTTATTAGAAACCAACCAAAAATATTACACTTAGAATGAACTCCTAATACATAAGAACTACTATAACCCAAGGAAAATATTGTGTTTGATCAAAATTAGGTCTTTTTCTCAGCTACACCTAGAAGAAGAGCAGACAAAATATGTTACAAAGCTGAAGGAGCAAAAAAACGCCGAGTTTGGAAATACCAAGAATGGAGTGCTCGTGTTTAGTGCTCCTACTGAAAACAGCTTAAGAAGAAAATAGTGAAGGAACTCCAATTAGAATTCCCAAAAAAAGGTGTTACAAAAACATAACAAAGTCAGACACGTGGGTTAACGGTTTCATCAAATTTCAGAAGAGAAATGGCAGATAAGAAATTCTGTATTAACAAGCATTCACAAGAGAGTATCAGGTTTATCCTGAGGTAGCATCATCATATCTGCACAGTAGTTGATATACCGCACCAACAAGCTGATAAAAACATTTTTACCGAGAACAAGGACAGATCCTGGCAAGCCAGATTGCATAGTCAATCAGCTGAATGGAGCAATTTCAAATACCATACAGTCGCTACAAGATTATCCATTTACCTCTTGCAATAAAATGATATAGGGAATGTGCTAACAAAAGAGCAAAGAAATACTTGCAGATATATCAAACAGCCACATGATAATGTGATAATGGCTGTGTCAGCCCCTGATGAATGCAGACACTGTGGAAAATGGTGACAAGGACACAAGGATGATATACCAACTTCATTCTCAAAAGATCCCATCCATGACAAAAGCATTCAAATACATGGGACACATATATTCATCAAGCCATTTAAGAACATATTGAAGCTGTAGCTGACATGAAAACCCTCCCAGAAGTGTGCAGAAAATACTTGGGAACTTGCTGTACAGTACTGCACAGGTGAAACAGCTTTAACTGCTCATCTAAAATAATTGCTTTGTGAGACCAAAACTTTGTAACAGTCATGAAAAAACAACAAGGTATTGCAGAAAATAAAGACAACACTCTGACATGCCCCAGTAATCACATTCAATGTTCCTACTAAGCCAGTTACTACTCAAGCAAACAATCTCAAATATGATTTAGGAGCCTGTCTCCAAGTGGAAGCTTTGATTCGTACGTCTATTGTGTTCTGATAGAGAGAAAAGAAAATTATGTGCAACTTGAGAAGAGTCTACTAGCATTTGTGTTTGCCACGACATTATTCCATAAATATGCATATGTGTTAGATCATGCACAATATAGATGATAAACCATCTTGAAAGAACATTTAACTGCTATTTTAGATATTTCATTTGCAGAAATAGATTTGAAATCTCACATAAACCAGAAACTTTAATTGCAAATAAAATCATCCAGAGTAATACAGGAATAAGATAATAAAATTCCTTCAGGACAGGTGATTTATGTAATTGAGTCAATCCCTGTATTTATTTCAGATCTATTCTACAAATAAAGATCAAGATGGCCAATTTGAGAAACCTTGACATCAACCTTGTTCAGCTATGAAACATACTGTGACTTTATAATAAAATTTGTTGAAGTCTGACCTATTGTTGTTAGGAATAAATACTTTTTATAGAAATAACATAAAACTATCAGAAAAACAAATCTTGGGATGGACAGATGTGCTGGTCCAGCTTGATGCAACACACAGAACAATTTCTGCACAAGACGCTTCTGGTCTCAAAACGTCCTTATCTGTCCAACTACACAAGATAGCTGAAGGGGTTTTTTGTCTGGTTAATTGGGGCGTTTTGTTTTGTTGGTTTGGGCTTTGTTTTTATTTTGGCATGTAATTACCCTTTAAGGATTTGTTTTTACACTTGCCAAAACTTTATTCTCTCCCTGACATGTCAGTCCATTCTGCCATTCTGCCATTGCTAAATAGCATGTTCTGTCTTCAACACATGGCATCCCAAAATAGGTATTGAGTGATCTCCTTCTGCAAGCAGACAAATGCTTGACTTTGAATTATTTTAGAACAAGAAAATCAGTCATGGGTACTCCCAGCCTAATGAAATGACTGAAAGACTGTTCAGATGGTACAACTTATGATTTGCAATATGGCTGCATCAGAAAACAAAAGTTTTCTGGCTCTTTTAAAGCTGAGAAATTAAATAGGACAGGTAGGAGACACTGTTCTGCACAGTCACTGGCTGATAGGAGATTGAACAAGGCTTTTGTTCTGTTACTCCTATGATCCACTGACTCCAAACAGCTCATGATGGGTTAAACCATTTATAGTAAAAACTGCAATGTGACCAGACAGCAAAGCTACAGTCTCTTCCATCCTGAAGATCAAATACATGTGGAAACAATATATGTAACTCATGGTAGTGAAGGTCACATCTGAGAGGTGAAAGGTACATATCTACAAACTGCCAGCTGAGACTGGGACAAAATGAGGACAGTAACAAGTACACCAGAACTGCTTGTGTATGAGGAACGAGATGATCAAGTGAGTGTTATGATGGAACATTAACAGCATCTGAAGAAAAGTCAAGAATTAAGTGTGCTTGCCAGTCTAATACAAAGAGCTGCTGGACATCTGGAGCTGTTTGGCTGTGTTTTCTCCCTTTGACTGACACAAAATTAATCATAATTTTGTCTTAGTTATGCTTAATAAGCTCCTCATGCCTCAGGTTAGAGTGAAGATATTGAGAAGCTGTTTAACAGGAGGGATTTTAGGAAGGGAAATCCAGTACATTGTCCTACATTTTCTTTAAAAATAGCTATGTGTAATCACCAGAATACTACTGTTGTGAGAAATGTCTCACATGATTTAGATGCTGACTGAGTTTTCTGCACTGTGGTACTGTTAAAAAGTATTACTATCTGCCATCTAATAGGCAGGTCTGGTCTAAATTTAAATAGCCTTAGTGTCATTATGGGTTGCTCACACAGTGAAGGTATGGCACTTAGAAGCAGACACAGTCTCTCTTTTTCTGTGTAAATGCTGGCAAATCTGGAAACTGATGCCACAGGGAGATACCACAATGTGAAGACACCATAATTACAAAAATAAACATGCCTTCATTCCTTCCTGTAAGAGTTTATTAGCTTATTTAATAGTAGCAGCACCATCCAATTGACAAGACACAGAGCTGTGATTGTAGACACCTGGGCTATGTCCCTTTCATTTGGGCTAGAGATGGCTTTCCATCAGTGACAACAGCCCAGTACTTTAAAAAATGTTATTTGCTGCCATATTGTCTATGGCATAATTTGGGATATTTTATGGTCTTTAGTTAGTGAAAACACAACTATATTTTCAAATGCTTTGTAAGCAACTGGAAATACAAACTTCCACAGCCAAGTACTGGAGATATCTTTAGAGGCATCTGTGGACGTACAGAAAGATAAGAAGACAGAAGATAACATCAGAAAAAGGAGCCAGGCTGGGGAGAGGAGAGGAGGAGGGAAGCAAAGTCAGGAACTGGATGGTGCCCTGGGGTCTGTGGCAAAAAATAAAGAAAAATATTTAGACGTGTCAGAGAAGTAAAGGTGTTTTCAGTGACATGATAATTTGAATTTTAAAATAGGGTCACTTAGGTAATGAGATGCTGAGGAAGAGAGTGATGAAGAGTTAAGGATGAAAGAAACTGTTTAGGATAGATATACTTTTGAATATCACAAACACTGGAAGGTTAGCACAAGTTTGCTGCCATCTTAAGCACTAAGTGGTCTGTGTCAGTCAGCCATATTTTGAGATCAAGTTGCTGTAAAAGTGGGTATTTAGGTCTGTATGAGGGTATTATTACACATTCACAGGAAGAATTCCAGTGTTTCCTGCAAAGACAGAAAGCTCAGGGGTTGACATATAGAGTGGTTCTGCAAGGTCTGAGTTCTTAGACCGATTGACCTGGCATATAGGTATAGGAAGAAAGTTACTTGTGGCACCTGTATTTGGAGGTTGAAAGTAGCCCTGAGGTGCTGGTCTTGCTCTGAAATTCATATATGATGTCAATGCAGAACTAGTGCACAGACTGGGGAAGATGGTTGCACAGATTATTTTTGGAGACCAAGTTGTGGGAAATCAGCTTGAATGACAGTATTTCATGAGTCTTTTCGTATCTGGTCCTGTGTATTGACTCAGTGAGCTGAGCATGGAGTCATGAAGTCCATAGAATAGAATAGAATAGAATAGAATAGAATAGAATAGAATAGAATAGAATAGAATAGAATAGAATAGAATAGAATAGAATAGAATAGAATAGAATAGAATAGAATAGAATAGAATAGAATAGAATAGAATAGAATAGAATAGAATAGAATAGAATAGAATAGAATAGAATAGAATAGAATAGAATAGAATAGAATAGAATAGAATAGAATAGAATAGAATAGAATAGAATAGAATAGAATAGAATAGAATAGAATAGAATAGAATAGAATAGAATAGAATAGAATAGAATAGAATAGAATAGAATAGAATAGAATAGAATAGAATAGAATAGAATAGAATAGAATAGAATAGAATAGAATAGAATAGAATAGAATAGAATAGAATAGAATAGAATAGAATAGAATAGAATAGAATAGAATAGAATAGAATAGAATAGAATAGAATAGAATAGAATAGAATAGAATAGAATAGAATAGAATAGAATAGAATAGAATAGAATAGAATAGAATAGAATAGAATAGAATAGAATAGAATAGAATAGAATAGAATAGAATAGAATAGAATAGAATAGAATAGAATAGAATAGAATAGAATAGAATAGAATAGAATAGAATAGAATAGAATAGAATAGAATAGAATAGAATAGAATAGAATAGAATAGAATAGAATAGAATATTTCAGTTGGAAGGGACTAACAACAATCATCTATTCCAACTGCCTGACCAATTCAGGGCTGACCAAAAGTTAAAGCACGTTATTAAGGACATTGTCCAACTGCCTTTTAAGCACTGACAAGCTTGGGACACCAACCACTGCTCTAGGAAGCCTGTTCCAGTGTTTGACCACCTTCTCATGTAGGTAAATACTTCCTGATGTCCAGTATAAACCTCCCTTAGTCCAGCTTTGAACCATGAACCATCGTCACGTGACTTATCACTGGATACCAGGGAGAAGAGCTCTCTCTCCATTTCCCCTCCTGAGGAAGCTGTAGAGAAACAATGAGGTCACGCCTCAGTCTCCTTTGCTCCAAACCAGTAAAACCAAAAGTCCTTATCTGCTCCTCATAGGACTTTCCTTCCAGCCCTTTCACCAGCTTTGTTGCCCTCCCCTGGAAGTACTCAAGGACCTTCACACTCTCCTTAAACTGAAGGGCTCAGAACTGTATATTGTACTCCACATGAGGGTGCACCAATGCTGAACACAGCAGGACAATCACCTCTTTTGAGCAGCTGGTTATGCTGTGTTTGATGCACCCCAGGAAGCAGCTTGCCTTCGTAGATGCCAGAGCACACTGCTGACTCTTGTTGAGCTCACTGTCAACCAGCACCTCCAGATCCCTTTCTGCAGGGCTGCTCTCCATCCTCTCCTCTACCAATCATATAACTGTGCTCAGTGCTACTCCATCCTAGAAAACATTCCTGGCAGTGGTGAGACACAAACCCATGCCTCTCAAAGAGACTGGAATCTTAATCCAGCACTTTAGACTGCTCGGCCACACTACTCTGATAATAAGTCTCTCTCTGTCTCCAGCAACTGTATCTCCCAACCAATATTCAAATTTTCACAGGATGTTTTAAAACAAGTAATTACCATCCATGACTTAAATATGGTAGGAAAAGGAAACAATAATGGCTCATTCTATAGGTAGAGACAGGCACTCCTTGCAGTGCACCACATATTTCTGGTCCCCCCCATTAGCTGTCAGGGAATATCAACTGGGAAGTTCTACAAATATCTCTTTCCCTGTGAACCTGTGATCCCTTCCCAAGAATCACAGAATCATAGGGTTGGAAGGGACCTCTGGAGATCATCTAGTCCAACCCCCCTGCCAGAGCAGGGTCACCTTAGAGCAGGTTACACAGGAACGCGTCCAGGCGGGTTTTGAATGTCTCCAGAGACGGAGACTCCACCACCTCCCTGGGAAGCCTGTTCCAGTGCTCTGCCACCCTCAAGGTAAAGAAGTTCCTCCTCTTGTTTAGGTGGAATGTCCTGTGCTCAAGTTTGTGCCCGTTACCTCTTGTCCTGTCCCTGGGCACTACTGAAAAGAGCCTGCCCCCATCCTCCAAGCAAAGAAAGGGTGATGGCATATTTTTGGAAGGAATGTGTGGTGACTTTACATTGAACTTTATATATTCATATTTTTGGAGTGTAGTAAGACTGGGGCTATGAAACATTTGTGCCTTCACTGAATCATGGAATACTTTGGGTTGGAAGGTCCTTGTTTCCACTTCCTGTGCATTTCCTTCTTGCCCTTTAGTTTGACCAGCAGGTCTCGACTCAGTCATGCCAGTTTCTTGCCTTCCTTTCCTGATTTCTTACACCTGGAGATTGAGGTCTCTTGCGCTTTATGGAAAGTGCCTTAAAGACCTGCCAGCTCCATTCTGCTCCCTTGTCCCTGGGGTAGTTTCTGAGGGGGTCCTATTGACTAACCCCTTGAAGAGCTGGAAGTTTGCTTTCCTAAAATTCAGAGGGTCCTGACTTTACTCTTCCTCTGTCCCATATCCCTCCAGGACTGTGAACTCCACCAGTGTATGATCGCTGCAGCCCAGGCTGCTTCCAATCTTGAAATCACCAATTATCTCTCTTGCATTGGTGATCAACAGATCTAGCACTGCATTTCCTCTGGTAGGCCTGTCTAGTACCTGTCTTAAGAAGTTATCCTCAATGTATTCCAAGACTACCCTGGATAATACCACAGCTCGCCATGTTATTTTTCCAGCAGATGTTGAGGTGGCTGAAGAGTGTGCAAGCACAATGCCTCCTGTAGCAGTAGTAAAAAGACTTTGTCAATAGGCTCCCCTCATGCAAACACATGAGCTTACAAATATGTATTGACCTGGTAGAAGGTTACCTGCAAAAGCTACAAGATGTCGTCACCTGGAGTTGAGTACCATCTACAGAAAACAATGGGATCAAATGATCAGGACTTTTATTTTTTAGTGTTAACCATTATAAGTTTATGTAATCTACCAGAGTCTGTCAATTATGTCCTTACATGTTTTTTGTTAAACTTCCTTAGGCTATCTCAGTTTTTAAGTGCATGCATTTACCCATCTATCTACTTACTCAAATTATGAAAATATTTTCCACCCGTGTTTGTGCATCTATCACTGTACATAGGGTGGTTTAAATAGCAGCAGTATTTTAAGTAAATGAATTAAAAATAAAGGAATAAAATAGTATTATATAAGGCAAAGTAGAACTGCAAATGAGAGAGAAGGATTGTTTTTAAGGACACAAATGATTAGGACAGATCATGTAGGGTAATTTTGGCTTCAGGGCCACAACTTTGACACGCTGACTATGATTTTCCACAGAAATGTTCAGTCTGGCTTTGTTGACATGGAGATATGGGGAATTGACCCTCTCCTTCATGCATTGCTTTAGTGCATAGTCCCCCTGCACTCAAAAAAAAAGAAAAAAGATATCTGATAAGTAATTTAATTTTGTCTGCCTGAATTCTTACATCTTTTGTTCCTGTTGTGTTGTTTGTTGCTAGATTAAACTGCTCTTTAATATCCTGTACTTTCTCCCTGTGAAGGTAGTTAGAAACTATGATCAAATAACACCTCAGTCCTCTTTTTGTTGAGATAAATACATTGATATCTTAACAGCTGTCAGTTCACATTAAGTATTTTTTGTGTCTCTGAAGGTTTCTGACATTCTACAATTTTCCAATATTTTGTTGCATTGTAGTATTCCCCTACAGGTGTTTCTATTCCTGTGGGAAGAGGTGAAAACATCTTCCTACTTGCTACTTCCTCTACATGCAGACAAGGATCATTATAGCTCCTTTTTGTTATCTGTAGTTCTTTCTGAGCATGTCTTGACAAGTTTTTTGCCCACTACAACTTCCCCAAATCAATTGTTGCGGTATGATTTCTTAATATTTTCCTAGACATTCCAGAATAATTTTACTCCTTGTATGAATAAAAATACCCATCAAAAATTATTTAAACTATAGTTTTAATGAAACTTTATTTTCTAGAAATATAACTTTTACTATTTTTTTTTTTTTTTCTTTCATTCTTTTACCATATAGAGTTTTTTGGAGACAGAGTTGCCAGAGATCCAAAGATTCAAGGGCCCTGGAGAGATTTCTATTTAAATAGTAAAAATTCAGGGATTAATGGTCATTTTACTTGTATGTTCCTTTAATTACTGGTGCCATGGGAAAGATATTTATTACAACAGTGTATCTAGAAATGTGCAAAATATAGAGAAGTGTGTGCTCTCAAAATTTACCTCAATAAACTTCAAAAAGGTTCTTGCAGCACTGTATTTATCTTGCATAGCCTTGACTGTTGATACATCATTGTCTTTATATTCTTAGAAGACCAAGAATGAAGAAGCTCAGAAATGGCATTAGGTTTCCAGTTGGGGTTTCTTCCAATACTATTCGGCATAAGTAGCTGGAATAGAATGTTGTATTTTTATATACTCTGTAGCATTTCTTCCAAGGGGCAACTTTCTATTCACTTATTATGGTGTAGGTTATAAATTGTAGTCTGCATTTCTTCTATCAAAATGCACAGCTAATGATATTTAACTGTAAAGAAATATAGCCTTAGGCAATGGATATAGTGAGAAATTACTAGATGAATTTAACCAAGAAGAGAATGATCCCATATTGATGTAGTATATAAATTTTCAAGTGTGGGACAGTAGCCCCCATTTATTAACATTTTATCTCCATATTGAAATGCCTGACCTTGCTTCAGCAGTTTTATGGCTAGCAAGATCTCTGCAAGTTCAATTTTTACCTCTAGAAAAAGAAAGCAGCTATGCTGATGGGAATAAATACAACTCAGATGTATTTTTTCTGTTTTTATTCAGATGTAGGAAAAGATTAATACCTCTATAGCATAACATTTCAGATAGTAAAAGGACCAAATTGTCATAAAAGTGGGGAGAGGAAAGGCTTTGAAATAGATATCCATATCATACACAGGTGAAACACTGAAAGTAATTTTTTTAGTTATGTGGGTGCCTAAAGTCACGGGTAAAGATTGCCTACTATTCATCTACATTTCTCAGAACAGCTGGGCAGGTGTGCAGCTAAACTTCTGTACAGCCAGTGGTACTGCAGGTGAAACTTAGAAAACTAAGTTCAGGAAACAAATCCAGGAAAAGTAAGCCTCACATCCTTAAGAAATATTTAATACATGAGGCAGTTATTTGTCAATATCAACTCCAAGGGCCTTCCACCTATTTTAAATTGGAAATATCACTGAATTAAAGGCCAGATAACTATAAGAGCAAGGGTAAGAACTTTCAGAAACTCATTCCCAGGGAGGTGCTGTGTACTTCAGGGCTGGAACCTGTGCCAGGACTCTGCCAGACTGAATCTTGGTCCTAGAGGAATGAAACCTCTGCTCTAGGGAGAGGCCTAAACTCTGCTGGAAAGAGAGTGTCAGATGCTCTTTTCCACTTCAGAGGAGCTGCATGTCAGAGCTTTACTGTCCCGCATACTGAGCATTGATTGATCTAGAGCATTGATGCCTAGTTTAGCATGCTATGAATTGCTTTCCCAGAACTGGGTGCCTGACTTCTGAAGCACCGTATGTCTGCCCATAGATTTTGAAAATGACACAGGCACCTTAAAAACAATAAAATAAAAGAAAATCTACAAAAAACCAAAATATAACAATATCAAAAACCTACTAGTTCCAGCAGTACATAGAAAGGATAATAAATTTGGTATTTTGTCTGAAAATTTAGAGCAACTACTCTTTACCGGTAGAAAAGCTCTACTTTTATATAGAAAGTTAATTTAGCATCACCACCTGACAGATGGACTCCCCAGCAGGGACTTATCCTTCTTTTTTTTCCCCTCCTGTTTGACAGACCCACACAGTTTTAAAAGAAGACTGAGACAGTGAGAGGTGAGTATTCTTTCAGGATGAAGCAGAGGGCCAGTTTCCAGGCAAGCTAGTATAGAGGTAAATCTATAAGTCAAGCCTTGACAGATTAATCAATGGGATTTGTTTTGAAGTGTTCTGTGTTAAAAAGTAGAGGAAGAGACTGGTTTCATTTCTACATGATGAAAATATGTCTGAAAGGATGCTACTCTGAGCACCATACTGTTTCTTTGGGCTTGTTCCTTCCAATGACTGCTTTCTTTAAACAGAAGCAAAATATGAAACTGTTTAAGGATCCTTAAAACCTCTGTTTGATACACAAATGTAAGGTTTTTTTTTTTTAGTCCTGAGACTGCCACCGGGAATCTTAATCTATATAATCCTGTTGATGGTAGACTGTTAGCCAGAATAAATCAGTTTACATGGCCCTCAAAGCTCAGAATTTTAGAGTGTGAGAGGCTGCATAATAGGCAGAAGCAGTAGGACAGGATAAGAACATAGAAATGTCATTGCATAGGGAGAGGAAAGAAAGAACATGATTCACAAGAGGAACTGGAAGTGCCTGGAAATTACACTTCCAGAACCTACCATCTGGGTATTAGCATTCCACTGACATGGTAAGATTAATTCCAGAGATAGCCTCCACTGAAGGAAAAGCTAGATAGACTAGAACTCTTTAGCATGAAAAACAGGTGTGATAGAAGTCTATACAATCATGAATAGCACTCAATAGGTGAACAGAGTATGAAGTTCCTGCTTGAGAAAGCGAATAAATTAAGCTAAATGGCAATTTCAAAATAAGCAAGAGGAGACACCTCTTCACAGGATGATGATTAAGTAATGGAATACTTTACCACATGATGCTTGATTACAGAAAGATTACATGGCTTGGGAAAGGAATGAGATAAATTGTTAGAAGAAAGATAATTCATGATTATTAAACCCAAAGACATTGTCTTCAGTGTGTGTTCCTATATTCATAGAATCATAGAATGGTTTGTGTTGGAAGGGACCTTTAAAGGTCATCTAGTCCAATCTCCCCTGAAATAAGTGGGGATATCTTCAACTACATCATGTTTCTCAGAGCCCTGTCCAGCTTGACCTTGAATGTTTCCAGGGATGGGGCAGCTACCACCTCTCTGGGCAACCTGTTCCAGTGTTTCATCATCCTTATCGCAAAAAATTTCCTCCTTATATCTAGTCTGAATCCACCTCCTTTAGTTTAAAATCATTACCCCTTGTCCTATCAAAACAGGGCTCCCAAAAAAGTCTTTCTTATAGGCTGCATATAGGTATTGAAAGGCCATAGTAAGTTCTCCCCATAGTCTTCTCTTCTTCAGGCTGAACAACCCTAACTCGCTCAGCCTGTCTTCATAGGAGAGGTGTTCCATCCCTCTAATTATTTTTGTGGCCTTCCTCTAGACCCGCTCCAACAGGTCCATGTCTTGCTAGACATTCGTTACTGGCTGCTGTTAGAGGGAGTGCTTAATCATTACTTCTGTAAGGCTTAATTATTAATTAAATGAAAGATATGTAGTAGGTTTTAAGGAATTCAAAGAGCATTAAAGGCATATAATCTGAACTACTGCAGAACATAAAACAGATCTACACTATATAATATCAACGTCTAGCCCACAACTAAATTAAAATGGAGTATCTAAAAACATCTAATATGGATAAGAGATTTCAAGTACTGGATGTTTCTTGAAGAAATAATGTCAGGCCAGTTCAGCAGGAATTCAGCTCCCACTTGGTAGCTTGTTCTCTGAGAAACATGGCTAAATTTGCTATTCTTGAAACACTGCCATGAGAGCAAGGTTTAAACAGGGTTAACTATCCATTTGCTCACAAAAAAATTCTTATCTTGCAGATGCCATCTGCATAGATACAAACATGGACAGATCTCAGCTTGCTTATTTTGATGCCAATGTTCTTCTGAAGTTGACCCATTGAATTGCATTGGCAGACGGGCTGTTCAGATTAAGAGTATATTTTGTGAGCAAAAGCATATTGAGGGTATTAATAAGATTACTTTAAAATGGTAATATGGTGGAATTAAATTGTGATATGTTATACTCTTAATCAGAAGTAAGGTAAGCTGCAGTTGCTTTGGGATTTCAAATATAGCAAGAGTAAAAATGAATATAAATCTGAGAAAGAGAAGTTACACTGATGAATAAGAACTTTACAGATATTTAGAGCATTGAAAGGTATTGTAAGGTTTTCAACAATAGAGTTCAGATTGTTGCATCTTTCATTTTGTCTGTGTGATTTAATTTTGATTCTTGATTGATGAGTTGGCATTTTCAAAACAAGCTATCTGATCATTTTTCCTTTTTTTTTTTTCCACATGTCAAAAATCAGATCACAATTTTCTCTGCTTGTTTGTTTTTCATATTAATTCTCAGTGTCTTCAAAACCATAGGGATTTTTTCCATGGAATGTAACTCTTCCAGAAACCAAGCTCTATTGTTTATGGTGATTGCCCAGGTAAATTGCATGCTGTATTTCCTGTCCCATATTTGAATGATCACAATTATTAATGTAGAGGAAAAAAAAAAAAAAGACA
>VXBO01002063.1:60843-106013 GCA_013400135.1 Rhinoptilus africanus
CTTAGACCTGATGTGTAAAAGTATCACTATCCTGAATGCCCTGGGACACAGGTACAATGCTACTTTCCCCAGATAGAGAGGCTTCTGCAACAATCTTACAAATGGAAGCACTTCAGAATATTGTCTACTACTATTCCTTCCTACCTTTCATTCCTTGTTTAAGGTCCTAAACACATTATTTCCTCAAAAAAAAAAAAAAAAGCAAATCAGTGGGAAAAAAAACCAACAACCCACAGATGTCTTCTGCTTCCCTTTTATTCTGTACTATTTTACTGTCTTTGTGTAAAATTATTAGAAATACATTAACATATAGTTAAATCTCTCAATTCAAAAATTTAGGTCATCCACCCATATTTCTTTGGCATATGAATACCATAGATTTTGTCTCATGTCTCACGTGTGAAAGGTTAATAATTCTTTTAGATGTGTTATAATAAATTGCCTTTTTTTTCCCCTTTCCATGGGGAAGTCACATAATAAATTCTTCCAGAGGTTAAAAAGCCCTTGGAACTGAAGCACAAGGAGAACATAGAACACTGAGGCCATGAAGATCTCAGTGGGATATAGAACACCACAGTATGCAAATTCATATGCCTTGATTTAAATAAGATATTAGCATATTAGTTTGGCATGAGTGTATAAATCAAAGAAAACTGACCCCTAACTTTATCTACTATCCTTGAATACTACAGAAACAAAACAGATGCCCTCAAAATTCTCTTTCCCAATCCCCACCCATGCTTTACAAAAGGACACAATTTCATAAAGCTGCTCAATGTGAGACCACCATTTCAGAGCTCAGCTACCTAGGGCTAAGCTCTGTCAGATTTGGGAATTATGCTCATTAAGTTACTTATAAAGCCCTTTTTCTCCTTTAGTAGGATGGTGGTGATGAATGATTGTGTCTGAGGAACTGCAGGTGTCTTTGATGGACAGCCTGCTTCAAACGAGTTGAAGTTCTTGCTTTCTTTCCTTCTCTTCCTGCCTGTTAGGGAGAGTGGTATTACAAAGGAGGTGTCCTCTCCTACTGTTTTATCCCCTTGTACAAACTCTTAGAAAGTGTGTATGGGGGGAGTCCCTTTTATTTTTAAATAAGATTCAGGTTAAGAGAGATTTTTCAGCATCCTCAAGCTGAGAGCAACAATGTATATGAAAACATAAAAAAGAGGATGTTAAAAAAAGACCAAGTTCTGTGTTCGTCTTTTGAGTGAGAAATTGTGTTTTAACGACAAGCCAGAAGAATTCATATTCTCCATTCATGACCTGTGAAGTTAAATATCTATTGGTAATTTTAAAAACATCCCTAAATGAATCTGAATATACACTTTGTCCTTGAATGCCATTTGTTTGTCAAGGTACCGACTATGTTTGTACAATATATTTATTTGGACAGGAAAATGCACTTCACTTTCAAAGTCATACCATTGCTTGACAGAGGTGAAACTTCCAATATGTTTTCTGCAATAAAAATGCTTTTTACAGAGGAAGTTTCACTTTATAAAATTTGTTAAGACAAAAATATGCAAACCCAAAATTATCCTGGCTTTTTTCCAGTGCTGCAAATTCACAATACAAAGGCCTGTTGGTGATGTATCATAACAAACCATGAAAAAAATTCACACAACATGATGCTAATAATGAATTTTGAAAAATAAAAGGAGGAGATAAAAGCATCTTTTTTTGGAATCCAATTTAAAATGATACCAATGGATGAAGGCAGATGGGACAGTGAAATATTTGCAGATTCCAACTACCATCTGTCCGTAATTTATTATCCATCTGATTGCAAGTTATTATTGTTTTTCTGCTATCATTAAACACTTGTTATTTATCTTGTTACACCACTTCTGCATTTAACACTGAGACCTTCACAGATTTGAGTGCTGTTTTCTCCAGTGACCTATAATTTATGTAAGTCCTTTTGGTGTCCTTACTTCTGTTCGCCAGGCATCTAAAAGGGAATATTGCTCTCATCTTAGATTGCTGATTAATTAATTTCTACCTTCTCTGCCTCTGCATTACAGCCTTGGGTTATGAGTTTAAAGTAATAATTCACTGTTGCATATAGTTTGTCAAGTTAAATTCTGCAAACTTCTGATAGAGTCCAATTTCCATGCTACATTTAATAGCTGGTCCCTTAGAAATTAATCCCTTTCTATCTGTGATTTATTTTTTCTTCTGCTGCTTAGTGACAAAAATGGATTTTTCCCCGTGATCTGCTGCGATCTGGCTGCCTTTCCTGCAGTATTCAGTGTAAATGACGTGTCTCCATCTGCTACTTTCTTCTCCCTTGTGTAGTTTTAGCTCTGAAGATTACAACACAAGTTGGAATGTCACAACTGCAGGTGGCAGAACTACATACAGCTCTAAATAGAGACTGGTAGAAGTGGCAAAGTTTGAGTACAAATCTAAACCTTCCCAACACTTGTGCAGATGCATGCTGCCCCTAGACATAGAGCTTCCATGAATGACCCAAAAGCTACCTTCTATTACTATTTTCCATTAGCCCACTAAGGTTTGCTTCCATGTTGCTGAACACATGTAGCTAATTAGGAGTTCAAAGTAACCTGCTACCTTTCTCTTACCATTACATGTTGACTAAAGGTGACCCACCCGTTCTCTAGAAATGACCCTCTTTTGCTCTGCATCAAGCTTTCTGCCTTTTCCAAGTCTAATGTCATAACTAAGGATCTGGATTACAGAAACCTGATGGAACCTGATGGAAATATTTTACTCTTTTTCAAATTTAGTTTCATTCTGAATTGAGACAGATAATCAAGCTAACAACTCCTCTAAGATAAAAAAGTATTCAAAAAAGTTAATTCATAGACTTTGAAATACTTCACTTATATTTGTTTAACGAACTCAGAAAACCATTACAACTTGGATTTAATACTGAGTTGCATCCTCCCAAGTTTTCACAGCCCCAAAAAATTATCTCATAGGGTTGTTAAAACCTCATTTCCCATGGTTCACCGCAATCATTTCAATAAAGATGACACCACACTGTAACTGACTTCTTTGTAGACTTATTTCCTTACTTTCAATTCTAATAGATTTATTGGTCTATTTTATAGACTTAGACTTTTGTCTTTCAGCACAGAAACTTTCCCTCAGGCTTTTCACTCTTTCTCTCTAGTTATCATTTCCGTATGTCGCTGATAGTCCTGACCTTTCTGTCCTCCTCACCAACAAGCTCAACTATCTCATTCTGCACCAAATTCAAATGCTTAAATAAGGAAAATTTCTGGCCTAAATGTGCGTCACATTGATTGATAACATTTTTGGAACACTAAACCAAAAAATTAGAATTGTATTTGTGGACTATCTATCCTCAAATTAGATTTCTTGTCTACATTATGAAAAAGTGCTTTCTTCTCCCTAGAATTTTCTTACTTTATCTCATGGAAACAGATCTAGCTCTAGCCATGACCAAAGTATAAAGCTACAAAATACAAAGAATACATTTTAATAAGGTGTTTATCCAGTTTCTACCTAAGCACTTTGATTTTAGCAGGTACTGGCTAACATCTTAAGCTTTGTTTAATATTGTAAGTAGGAAATTGGTTCAAGATCATTCATAAGCTCTTGGATACAGTACCCATAATGAGAGTTCCCTAACCACCACATAGATTCAGTCTTTAGCTAAAAGTGGTCCATGTCTCCTGTTAAAACTAGGACACTGGGCAGCCAGGAACACAAAATCCATCGAGAAAGGAAAAAGTAAGAGTGTAACTGTGATCTAAATCACATTTACAACATTTTGTTGTGGATCTTCATGGCCCTAGGTCCTGTTCCCAAAATTAACCTCATTTTAATCCAAGATACAGTATGTTCATACACCTAGGAAAAACATTCAACATAAAGCTAAACAGCTTTGGAAATTCTGAGGTTTTTACAGCATATTATTTGTATAAATGTAGCATTTCCATCCTCTTACAGTGTGTAGAGAGCACCACAAGATCAACTGATGTTCTTGCAAAAATGTATTTCAGTGCTAATACGATATTGGCTGAAGTGAGCATCATTTATGGAATACTGGATTAAAGACTGTAATATACTGAATTTTTTTCATCGCTGGACATAGAATCATGGCTTCGTAGAATGATTTGGGTTGGAAGGAACATTTAAAGATCATCTGGTCCAATACCCTGCTATAGGTCATCTTCCACTTGATCAGGTTGCTCAAAACCCTTTCCAACTTGCTCTTGAACACTTCCAAGGATGGGGCATCCACAACTCCGAACATCCTGTTCCAGTGTCTCACTACTCCCATCGAAATAATTTCTTCCTTATATCATCTAAATCTATATTTGGCCTGTCACTACAGCACCTGTCTGTCTCCATCTTTCTTATGAGCCCGCTTTAAGTACGCAAAGGCTACAATAAGCTCTCCACAGAGCTTTCTCCAAGCTGAACAACTCCAACTCTCTCACCCTTTCTTCAAAGCACAGGTGTTCCATCATTGTGATCATTTTCTGATCGCTTTCATCGCCCTCCTCTGGACCCGCTCCAGCAGGTCAATGTCTTATACTAGGTACCCCAGAAGAGGACGTAGTACCCCAGATGGAGGTCTCACAAGAGCAGAATAGAGGGGGATAATCACCCACTTTGATGATGTGCTGGCCATGCTTTTTGTGGTGCAACCCAGGATACATCTGTCTTTCAGGGCTGCAAGTGGACATTACTGTCTTATGTCCAGCTTTGCAACCACCAGTATCCCCCAAGTCCTCCTCCACCAGGCTGTTTTCAATCCATTCATCCCCCATTCTGTATTATTATTGTGGATAGTCCCAACCCAGGTGCAGGGGGCACACAACTTCATGGGGTTTGTGTGGGACCATTCCTCAATATTGTCAAGGTGCTTCTGGATGGTATCCCCTCCTGCTGTCAAATCAACTGCACTACATAGCTTGGTGTCATCCGCAAACTTGATAAGGGTGCACTCAGTCCCCTATGTATGTCATTAATTAAGGTGTTCAGTAGTACTCGCCTCAGTAAGAACTCTTGAGGGACACCAGTCATTACTGGTTTACACTTGGACACTGAGCCATTGACCGTAACTCTTTGGACATGGCCATCTAGTCATTTCCTCATGCATCTAACAGTCCATCCATAAGATCATAGAATCATAGAATCATAGGGTTGGAAGGGACCTTAGTAGATCATCTAGTCCAACCCCCCTGCCAGAGCAGGGCCACCTTAGAGCAGGTTACACAGGAACGCGTCCAGGCGGGTTTTGAATGTCTCCAGAGACGGAGACTCCACCACCTCCCTGGGCAGCCTGGGCCAGTGCTCTGCCCCCCTCAAGGTAAAGAAGTTCCTCCTCATGTCTAGGTGGAACTTCCTGTACTCAAGTTTGTGCCCATTACCCCTTGTCCTATCACTGGGCACNCACAGCCTTCCGGGGTGTCAGCCACCCCTCCCAGCTTTGTATCATCAGCAAACTTGCTGAGGGTGCACTCTATCCCCTCATCCAGGTCATTGATGAATATATTGAAGAGCACTGGGCCCAGTACTGACCCCTGGGGAACACCGCTCATCACTGACCTCCAGCTAGACTCCACGCCCCTAATCACAACCCTCTGGGCTCTGTCCTTCAACCAGTTCTCTATCCACCTCACTGTCCATTCATCTAACCCACTCTTCCTAAGCTTCCCTAGGAGGATGCTGTGGGAGACCGTGTCAAACGCCTTGCTGAAGTCAAGGTAGACCACATCTACCGCTCTCCCCTCATCCATCCATCCAGTCACACCATCATAGAAGGCGATCAGATTAGTCAGGCATGATTTCCCCTTGGTGAATCCATGCTGAGTACTTCTGATGGCTTTCTTTTCCTCCATGTGCCTTGAGATGGCACCCAGAACGAGCTGTTCCATCATCTTTCCGGGGATGGAGGTGAGGCTGACCGGCCTGTAGTTCCCTGGGTCCTCCTTCTTGCCCTTTTTGAAGACTGGAGTGACATTGGCTTTTCTCCAGTCTTCTGGCACCTCGCCTGTTCTCCAGGACCTTTCAAAGATGGTGGAGATCGGTTTCTATCCAATTTCGAGATAAGAATGTTGTGGGGGACCACAACAAATGTCTTACAGAAATCCAGGTAGAGGACATTCATAGCTCTTCCTTTGTTCACTTATGTGGTCACCATATTGTAGAAGATCAATACATTAGGCAGGTGTGACTTACCCTTAGTGAAGCCATGTTGGCTGACTCTGTTCACCTCCCCTTTCTTCCATAGGTTTCAGCATGTCTTCCAGAAGGATATGCTCCATGATCTTCTATATGTGAAGGTGAGGCTGACTGGTCAGTAGTTCCCAGAGTCTTCCTTTTTATGCTTTTTAAAAATGGACATGGTGTTTCCCTTTTTTGCCAGTTATTGAGGATTTTGCCTGACTGCCATAACTTTTGAAATGTGATTGAGAGTGACTTGGCAACTACTTCAGTCAACTCCCTCAGGACCCTGGGATGTATCTCATTGGATCCCATGGATTTATGTTTGTTGAGGTTTCTCGGGTGGTCTTGAACCAGATCTTCTCCTACTATGGGAGAAGATCTTCTCCTACTTCATTTACCCAGTTCCTACTTTGAGGGTTCAGGGGCTTCAGAGATGTAGGAAGAGTGATTGCCAGTGGCAACTGAGGCAAGAGGATTACTGAGTACTTAAGCCTTCTCCATGTTGATTGTTACTGGTTCTCATGTCTTATTTATCAGGTGATCTACATTCTCTTTAATCTTCCTTTCCTGGCCAACGTACCTGAAAATGCCCTTCTTATTGTTCTTCGCATCTATTACCAAATTCAGTTCCAACTACCCCTTAGCTCATCTCTACACAGACAGGCAGTGTCCCTACATTCTTTCCAGGGTACATAGCCCTGGTTCCACTGTCTGTGCATTTCCTTCTTACATTTTAGTTTGACCAGGAAGTCCTTCCTAAGCTATGCTTATCTCCTTGCTTCCTGCCTGATTTCTTATGTATAGGAATCAAGAGCTGTTGCACTCTAAGAAAAATGTCCTTAAAGAGCTGCCAGCTCTGTTCAGAAACTTTATCCCTGAGGGCAGTTTTCAAGGCAATCCCATCCACTAATTACTTAAGCAACTGAAAGTTTGTTCTAAAATTCAGCATCCTGACTCTAGTCTTCACCTGGTCCATATTCCTCAAGATCGTCATGGAATTCCAGAAACTGGTTACAGACAGTATGGATATATCTGCATTTGTTGTGCTAGTTTTTTTGATGTGTTCAAATGTCCTCTAAGGGTCTTAATCTCTGCTGGGATGAAGTCACTGGTAGTACTAACAGTGGACAGTGGTGCGAGGAATCAATACACAACAATGAGGAACGAGGTTATGGACAGAGTACAGGTGGGAAGTCACTTACAATATGGTACAAAAACTAAAAAAAAAAAAATCCCAGTGAGTTACTCTCTCATGTAGAAATCTTTGATTTGATCTCTTTTTATCACTTCTGTATTAATTTCTGCTTCCTCAGTCTAACTCAGTCTTTATATTTTGTATTTCTGTTAAAATCTTGGTGTTTTCTTATCTCCATTCTTGGAGATTTTCAGGAATGCCGACCACTGGAGACATTCAAGACTCAACTAGAGACATCTTTGAACAGCCTGGCCTATGTAAGCTTACTTTGATCAATGGATTACGCAAGACAAACTCTGAAGGTTCCTTTGAATCTGAATTACTATACAATTCCATAAATTCAAAATCTTCTGGCATGCCAGACTTTGTGTCAACCTGAACTGTAGTACACGTATTGTAGTTCCATGCCAGGTGACAATTTGAAACACACAAATGTGTAATTCTATCTCTGCCTCCATGCAGTGTTTGCCCTGCTAAATCATAATGATTTGCAAGACTGCAAGTTAAATGTTCTAATTTAAGAAGTCAGTAACTGTGGAAATCCAGATATTATTTGGTCTGATGATATAAATTTAAATTGGGCCATTTTAGCTATGCATTATGCCTCTATCTAATTTAACTCCCTTTCTGTCATGCTATTTTTTGGCTACATTGTATTACCTTCATTCAGGTTGATTCAACATTAATTCAGACAAATAGTCCCATTTTACTCATCCATGAAGCTTCCTTGATTTGAAAAAACCTACTCAACTAGTAAAGAATTTTACAGCAAAAGGGTTACATGCTCTAGTACTTAGGCAAAGCTGTTTCAGTTTATATTTTTCTACATTGACACTTTAACTGCTGGTATTTATTAGCATGTTTGAACTTTATGCTACTCTATGCAGTTGGGGAATACTTTATATTAATAACAATTATAGTAATACAGAATGGAGTGGTGTGCTTGGGGATCCATATTCTGCATTCTCTGAAAAACAAATCAGTTCATGATGGAGTGTCACCTTAGAAAGCACTTGAGGAAATGGTGAAAAATGTTGCATTCTGGAAGTAAATTCAAAGCAGGTGGACGGGGCAGCAGGAGGCCATATTGAGGAGACATAGGCAGCTTCAGTCTCTCTCATTGCATATTTGTCAACTCCATTTGTTTATGTAATGACAAATAGCCAGACATTAATAACCGAATGGAAAGAATGGTTTCCCATTGAAACAGAGATGTTATTCTGAAGCTGTATATGAAATTTTCAGTTCTTACTGGTAATGATTTGTCATATACCTATACAACATTTATTTTGAAGTAGAATAATTGTGACTGCATTATCAAGGTAAACACTAAGCTATGGAAACTGCACTCTGCTGCTGCCTAGATAAGGATACTGTTCTTTTTTACTCTTGGCCACAGGTCTCCCTTCTGTTTGCCAGTGGCAACCTGTGCTGAAAGTTAGTAGAGGTGATGATTTTTAACTTGCTACCACCAGTAAGTTGATTGATTGCCTTTCAACCCTTCCCTAATTTGCACAATCATGGCAGGAGTTGTACTCTGCCTGGCACAAACTTTTAGAGGAGTTGAAGCACTGGCTTCCTTAGTCTGGTATCTCAGATTAGATTTAACTGTGTGGTCATTTAAACCAGCAGACATGGATTAGTACTCTGTATATGTGTTAATTTACCCACAAAGCACAGTTGCCTTATTTGTCATCTGGTAGATGGTTTATTCCATTATTCACCTGAGACACCTTCTTTGTCAGTTAATCAGCCAGTCATTTTGTACTAGTTTTTAAGAAACAGACTGTATTTTCAACTTTAGTTAATCCAGGTTGTTAGCTCAGAGTTTTTACTAGTCACAGATCCCAGAGTTCTGTTGAAGATTTATCCTACAGCTAATTAAGAAGTTGGTTTTAAGATCCACTTTACCAGGGCTGAGACACAAACAGCTCTGCAGCAAAGCAAGCCTTCTGCAGGAAAGCGGGGTCAAATTCCACTCTTTCAGCTGAAAGAATGACTTATTTACTAGTAACAGTCTGGAAGAGAAATAAAATGAATTTAATTCTCTCAGAGCCTGGAATAAAGTGTTTGTGTTTGCTTTGAGGTATGTTACTAGTCACCCTAAATTAAACAAGAATAGTCTATAAGAAATCTTAAAAAAAACCTCAAACAAAACCACAAAAAAACCACACACAAAAAAGGACAACAATGTATATTTGCCTTTTCAGATTGGTCTTCTAGCCAAGGCTGAGAGACTTTGGAGAGTAGTAAGGCACCAAATGACAATCCTGGCATCACTTCTAATCCCAGCCTTACCCTGCTCCACCCTCAAGTGAACTGTACCACCCAGCATCTTGTCCCACAAATTAATTACGTGACTGAGGAGGTAAGATTAGTATGGGCAATGTGTCAACTTCCTAGATATTTGAGGTGGAATTTAAACGTACACTGTCAGAAATAGGAAGAGTTAATACTAGAAGAGGGAAAACACATTTATCCTGCTTCCACAAGTAGGCAGAAGCACTCAAGGACAGGTGGGGCTTTTAAAGTAATTGGTTATTCTCTAAAGGAGGAAAGCATCAGTGTTTCTTAAATGCCACAAAAGTTACAGGGGACTCCTTGAATCAAGCATATTTATTTATAATTTACAGAAATTATATTAATTATCCAGATAAAAGTAGTTACTGAGTACCAGGGGTGGGGATTTCTTTTGAAATAAAATTCTACAGTAACTTCTTTCTAGTTAGGGCCAGTGTTGTGACCCTTTCACAGAAACTGTATGTAAAGTCAGTAGGAATTTTGTGTGCACTACATGACTAAGATCAAGCCTTAAATATATCCTGCTCTTGAAGAACAGTATCTAAAATTACACGTTGATTTGTTTTTACCAGTGAGGAAATTAATTATTGTATCATCATGTGCTGCCATCAATCATTATTTAAATGAAGTTGGAGTTTTTTCTATTTTTTTCCCCCTCCCTGGAATCTACTTTTATTTCTTAGAATATTAAATATCACATTAACATAGCATGTTTTCTCAGTGCGCATGCCAAAGTGGTATACACACTTTGCATACAGAATATTTAGTCAAATGAACGTGGCCACTTACTGAAAATGGGGAAAGGTTAGTTATGTTCTTAATAACAATTGACATGTGAAGTTAAGAATACCCTATCCACTGGGAAATATAGGAAAATTTACAAGATTCAGCTGTGCTACAAGAGAGTAGAATTCTTGTTTTTATGAAAAATGATGAGAGATTTCTGATTAATTCAAATTATCAGACTTGTTTCAATTTGATTTTAAAAAGAAAATATCTTTTAGAAAATATTGCCCCAGATATTGTGTTTTGAACTTCTAGATATGGAAAGAAAAAGTGCCAGACCTGGTAAATCACAAGGTGACTCCTTGTTCCAAGTTCTGCTTGATGGTCTTCAGCCTAAAACAGAAATAATGTTTCTGTTTCCACTTGGACATGTAGTCTGGTCTCCATATATTTGTATTTCTTTGGATGTTTCTGAAAGGATTTTCCAAAAGTTGACCTGTCAAGAAATATTGAAAAGTAAGTGCTACTCATCAACTCTTCATCTACAAAACCCATTTCCCTAAACTCATATAGCAGTCCTTTCACAACAGGTGAAAAATATGGTAAATGTAGGGCAAAGTAAACAAATCTGTCGGAGGTACATTTTATAAACACATTCAGTTCATTTCACTGACTCTTCCCAGGAGTGTTCCCAATGCCTTTTACGGGGCTTCTCTCCATAGCCACTAACCCATAATTTTCCAGAATGTCACTCTGGGTTGCTAGGGACTACATAACATTTGGCATCCAGACTCTGAATTCTCCCCATGAAAATGAATTCCTTGCCAGATTAGTAATTACTGAAGATGTTTAAGCCTTCTGACCTCACATTAGTGGCAGACAGCTGTAAGAATATCTCTTTGTTAGCCAAACAAACCAGACATATCTATTAAAACCACACATATTGTCATAACTTTGTCTGTGGTAAGAAAAGTCTTCTTGATGCTTGGTGCTTGATGCTTATATCTTTTAAAGACCATATTTTTAAAATAATCTGAGAGACTGTTAGGCCAACTACCTTCTGTAATTTGCAAGATACTAATATTACTAATATGCAAATATTTGTATATACTCAGACTAATCTACTACTTACTTCTTTGTTTAGAGAATGTTTCATTTCCTTTCAAGGAGCTTAACTAAGACAATATTATACCATGCCTCCTTCTTAGATGGCACTGAAGTGCTTCGGCTTTCTGAAATTTTATTTCCTTCCAGTTCCAACAGTGACCAAAAACTTTTTTTCTTTGGTTTTGTGTTTTGCTTTCCATTGCTCAAGAAACAGATTTTCAGTTGATTCTTTATTTCAAAATCATCCCCCCTCCCTATTTATAGTTTTCTTTGGTATTTTTTTCTGATGGTAGCTCATTTTTTTATTAGGCCTCTCAAAAGCATTCACCTAATTTGATTTGTACTTAGCAGTCTCACTTTGAAGAGAGATAAGTAAAGCATTTCCCATTTGACTTTTTCCATAGCTATAAAAATGATTATTTTGCATTGTTAGTGCTGTAATGCATGTAAGTTCTGAGTCATCTTTAAATTAAAATACTTCAAACTTGGAGGGAGTTGGAAAAAGAGAAAAAATACCATTCTTTCCCATTTAATTTTATTTTTTATCATATGTAGCAAACTGGATGTAGATTCCAAGTCCAATATTTTAACAAGCAGCATAATGAGACTTTCTGTTCAAATGCAGTCACAATATTTTGTTCTTTTTATTCCTGGCCTAGTAAAACTGATAATAAATAAGTGGTTTGGAAAAGTAAAAAATGGTGTGTGCATGGAAAGAGCTTTTTAAAGTCTTGTTTCTATCACAACTACAGCTTTCAAGAATGGCTGTTTTCATAATGTATAACTTATGGAAATTATTTTATATGCTTTATTATTAAAAAGGAAGTATTTCTATTGGTTTCACACAAAATACAATGAAAAGGTTTAGGATTTACAAAACCTCATTTTTCAAAGCCTGAGCTTGGTTTAAGTGACTTGTGCCAAACCTTATTCTTTAATGTTCTTCCTGACTGTAAATCACAAGACTTTTTGATGTAGATTGATGGAGCAATGAAGTACAGATTTTCTGAAAATCACTAATATTATCTATGCAGAATTTTTCAAACTTGTCCTTTTTTCCTCTTTGAACACAAAAAAAAGGAAGGGTTGATCATTGGCATTGGTTTCCTTAGACTGGCAGTGAGCAATCTGAAGTAGAGGAAAAGTGACAAAAATATACCTTCCATTGATTTATTGAAGGGTCTAGATAGGGAGGGCAGGTGCTTTTGCTTTGCTTGGCTGGCTTTGAGGGTATTCTATAGGCCAAGCTGCCTACAGTGTATGGCTCACCATGTGAAACTTATGTCTGTTCTTGGCAGAGTAAATTCAGCCTTCATCTAAGTCTGCCTTCACTTCCTATCTGACATAGCAGCAGGCTACATCCAAGCCATTGTGGAAAGTCATCGAGGCATGTTCAAAAGTGAGTTACAGGTTGCTTTAAGCAGACTGATGACAAAGGTTCATTAAAGACTTCTTGGTAATAGGAGTCTTTAGCAGTCAAAACTAGCCATGAATATACACCTGCAGATAAGTGATATGCGCAGTTGGCTAACCTGGGCCTGAGCACTTCCTTTGAGCTGTGTGCACTGTGTGACAAACAGGGAATGGCTGATGAAAGTGATCTATTCAAATGCTAGTAATAGGACATTTGTCTTCATACAGCTCAGGATTAGACAGAGAAATACACTTGCACAAGAATTTCAAAGACAAAATTGAAATTATTCATATTTTTTTTCTACAGATGGCTAGAATACACACTATCATATAGAAAACAGAAAGAATAAGACAGAATTATAAGCAAAGCTTCCATACTCCTAGACTTACTATTACCATGATCTACATATTTGTTAATCCCTACCTTTCCCTATCCCCTTTGATAGAGGGTTTATTTGCCACCTCTCCTCTAACGTCTTTTCCTGACACAACTGAAGTTTACCAGGCTGCATGGTCCATACATCTGAGCAAAGATTCAGTGTAGTACTGCCATAACTGTAGATGCTCCTGGAGTGGATTCTAGTGGTTCCTGAATTTTAGCACAGCAGATTGTAAGGACCATTTCTCAGAAAAAAAACCAAAATAAAATAAAAATGAAAACAGAGGAACTATGACTCTTCTGGTGGATGAGTAAAATGTTCTTTTTTAGAAAAAAAAAATCCCAAATTTCCAATTCTCTACCAATCTCCTACTTTCAAGGCTTCAAAAAACCCTTCCATTAAATCTAGATTTTGGGTCTTCTGGTGACTTGTTTAGTGAAAAAGATGAAGTGGGAGGAAAGGTGGACATTGTGCCATGAGTAACAGATTGTATGAGTTTTATCCAGCTCTTATCTACCACTGACAATGTGTTGATGTTTTTTGATTGTCATATCAGTGACAGTGATCTTAACAGAAGAACAGGTATTATTCATTTTTAATTGAGCTTCTTTTGATCTTTTGCCTTTCTGTCTGTTTTTCTGCTGAAACCATTGCTTGGCCCTAAAGAGCCTACTTACATCATGCGATCAACAGAATATACTTTTATTTTGGGAAAAGAGAGAAAAAGTCTTTCCCTAACCCCCCTTGTGTTTATTCCTCTGGAATAGTCTGAGATCATAGAATCATAGCATTGTCTACGTTGGAAGGGACCTTTAAGATCATCCAGGCCAACCATCAACCTAACACTGACAAAAACTACCACTAAACTGTATCACTAAGCTCTATGTCTACCCATCTTTTAAATACCTCCAAGGATGATGATTCCACTACTTTCCTGGGCAGCCTGTTCCAATGCTTAATAACCCTTTCAGTGTAAAAATTTTTCCTAATACTTAATCTAAACCTCCCTTGGTGCAACTTGAGGCCATTTCCTCTTGTTCTATTACTTGTTACTTCGGAAGAGACCAACCCCTGCCTCTCTACAACCTTGTTTCAGGTAATTGTAGAGAGCGATAAGGTTTCTCCTCAGCCTGCTTTTATCTAGGCTAAACAATCCCAGTTCCTTCAGCTGCGCCTCATAAGATTTATTCTCCAGACCCCTCACCAACTTCGTTGCCCTTCTCTGGACCCACTCCAGTACCTCAATGTCTTGTAACGAGGGGTCCAAAGCTGGACACAGAACTAGAGGTGAGGCCTCGGCAGTGCCGAGTACAGGGGAGTGATCACTTACCTAGTCCTACTCACCACACCGTTCCTGATACAGGCTGGGATGCTGTTGGCCTTCCTGGCTACCTTGGCACACTGCTGGCTCATATTCAGCTGGCAGTCAACCAATAGCCCGAGATCCTTTTCTGCCAGGCAGCTTTCCAGCCACTCTCTGCAGAAAGAGGCTGCAGTGCTATAATATATCTAAATAAAATATACAGCATGTGTTGAAGGCATCTAAATAAGGTTTAATACATATTTAAGGGCTGATTATTGTCCTAGCACTAGCATTCCCATTTAATGTACTGCTAACATACAAAAAGGCTGCAAAACCAATATTTGTTAGTGTCATGGATGGAGTGATTAACTTCACTTATAAGAGAGCAGCAGTGAAATATTTATTGATATAAAACAGTGATTTAACAAATTTTGATAGTGAATGTGACTGTGTTTTATGAGATTTGATAGCAAGATACACTTGGTTATTTACTGCATAGAGGACAGAGTTGGACAAAACTGTCAGGAAGACCCTTCCACTGAGTCACGGTTTCAAAAATGACCCCCTTGCTTTCTAAGCTCCTTCTCAGAGAGGAGTCTCGGTGTGTCTGGATTCAGTCCTAGTCCCAGACTTGCTCAACGGTTTATGTCTAAAGGATTATTTATGCACAATCAATCCTTTATATCACTTAGCTAAGGTTTCACAATTTAGCATACTATTAACCACTTACCGAGGATCTGTTGCAGCAAAGAATCTCTAAACCTTGAGGAGTAACCTTGAGCAGGTGTTCCAGATCAAGGGGAGATCCTGTTGTGCAGCCCGCTGCTGTGCAGGAGAGCTCAAAGGGTTCTTGAGCTCACTACTATTCATAGAATAAGGTAATTGACCTATAGTCATATTTATATAGCAACAAGAAGTTAGGTCCCCATTCCAGACAGTGTTTGGCTCCATTGCCATCCATCCCCCAAAGTCCAGGTGCAACCCATCACAGCTCCTACTGTCAGTTATGGCTTGAGCAGGAGCTGGGAAGGGTGGAAGGGGGAGAGAACACTGCCACAGTTACATGCAAAAGAGGTCTACTTCTGGGCCTCTTATACAAACATTGTTCCCACTCACAGCCTTTGACATCAGAGATAAGGAGCAAGGCTCAGACAGGGTGGGATGTGGCTAATCCGAAGCCACTAAGTAATTTTGACAGTGAAAATTCCCAGAACTTGGCTAACACAAAAATAAATTACAATGTCTTTTGTCCTCCCAGTTAAGGATACAAGTCTTGCAGCTATTTGGAAAGCATTAGCTACAACTACCACATTTAGCCTTGCTCTCTCTGACTTCTTGTCAGTGCTAACCATAAAGTAAGGAGTTAAAAAGCAGAGTTCATTTGTGTTCAGTCAGTGGGAAGAGTGTATTGGATGCTGTTTGCAACTAAGAGATAAGGCAAGATTGCCTATGAAAATATTTTTCCTGGAGCAGAAATATGGAAGAGTATACTGACCCAATTTATTCCAAAGAATACAGTTCCTGACTGTATTAGGAACACAGTCTGGATTCTGGATTCACCTTGGGTTTGCACTTCCACGCCCTCCTTTCTTTTAAGGCACAAAATTGATTGTTTCAATACATGGGTTTGGATTCAAGATAATAATAGTTATTACTAAATTACAGAAATCTCTGCTTTGCCTAAGTGTTTTTCCAGTAGTTATTAACTTGACTACAGCCGAAAGAAATTCTTGGTGTGGCATTTGTCTTTTCTTTGGTGACTCAGCTCTTTTTGGAAAAATAATCAAAAGAAATTCGTACCAAGGAAGACTGCTTTGTGTTACCCAGTTGCAAGCACAATCCTCACCAAGGAGCATTACGTGAGGATCAAAGTGAGATAGTAGAAGGTCAGCAAGTGAGGGAAAGGACTAGTATTTTCTGACTACAAGGAGATGGTAGATGGCATTTCCTTCTAAACATCTGGGTCAGTGTTATAGATTGCTTTTTCAAAGGGAGATATAGTTGTACACACCTGAAGGGGAGTTGGAGCATTCAACAAGTCAAAAAGTACTTGGGAAATCATATTTATGAATCTGAGGACTGGACTGTATCTTTGTGTCCTTTGATGCTGCTGTTTAGTTACCTTTCTCTCTTCCTTCTGCTATGAAAAATTAGCTAAAGGATGAAAACTTACTTTTCACAATGCTTTGGCCACCTCTTTCTGTGTCCTCAGGCACTGCAGGAAGTGGAGATCTTACTTGGGAATTAATTCTCACCAGAACTTTATATCGTTTGCTTCTGAGTTTTAATTCACTCCCACAAAAGCATTAGATCTGCCTCTGCCTGCAGGCGTAGTTAGCTGCATTTTCACCAGTGTACTGACTCTTGAATCCCTGTAGTCCTTCCTCTCCTCATTACTCTTGGTTTCTCTCCTACAGCTGGTTTCAAAACTGCTGGGTTATGCATAATGATATGAGGTCCTTCCTCCTGGAAAACTAGGTCATTGAGATGTAAAATGAGTCTCTCCTACACTTTTGAAAACTGTACACGATGCCAAAGCTCAGCATAGTTACTTTACAATACATGGTTACAACACACAGGGTGGAAGCCTGCATTTTTATTAGTCCTCACCTACCTGCCTGTATCCCAGTCACACTCTTTAGCTCTCTTATTTGAGCACAGCAGACTGTGCGCAACAGTAAAGCAGTTTTATGGTAGCAATGGCAACATCACTTCAGTTGTAATATTTGGTTCATGGGAAATGTAGCAGGCAAGGAAATCTTGGTCAGCCCATGCACTATTGTGGTAGAGACTTCAAAACAAAAAGGATCTCTGAAGGCCTTGTCTGACTAAATATTAACAACCATCAAAATACAGATATGCTGAGAGGTTCTGGGAACTTGGAATTTGTCAAACTTGTTTCAGACTGTCACCGTAATAACAGAAGGTCCCTAAGATTAAAGAAAAATCTTATTCATAGTAAATATTTGTGTCCTTTTGTGTCTTTTTCCTTACAGTTTGCACTGTCATACCGTCACATGCTGCCTCTACCTAATGCTGCAAGACATCAGTCAGTCTGTATTCTATTTAACTCTTAGTAGTGTGGTTGTTTAGTTAGAAACACTGACCCTGCAGATTTCACTCTGGCTCAGCACTGCAACTCCTTTAAGCAGCACAAGAAGTCTCAGAAACACTACTTTTTTGTATTTAAAGGTAATTTGAGCTTATAAACTACTCATTAAATCTAATAGTGTCTTGTGAATGATGAATGAAGAATCCTTACCAAACTAATAAACAAATTAAGACATCCAGAAGACCTAGAATTCTTAAAACAAGATTCTCACTAATGTATATTTACAATGGTTTTGTCTCTTTCTTGTACTTTTTAGAATAGATGATCTTTTGATCAATAGCAAGACTTTCCAATGACAGGATTATCTCAGCTCTAAATTGCCATCTGATTATTGCATGGGTCAGAACTTCTTCACCTACCAACATAAATACCAGCATATAACTCACTGTGCATGATAAGGGGACTTTTCCTGTAAAGCTTATTAAATCGTAAAACTTGGGAAGCAAAATAACTGCTCTGACAGTTTTGCTCTCTAATCAGAGATAGAAAATCCTACCTTTCACATTTTCCAGCTTCCTAGAAAAAGATATTAATAGTTTGGAATATGATAATTGCTGTATGAAATAAAATTGTGTGGTCAATTTTTTCTGTCAGTTGCTGTTTTAAATAAAGTAGAAGACATTCCAAGGAACCCCATAATATTCAGTTCTGAAATAACTTAACAAAAAGAAAACTTTCCTGCTAACTTCATAAATCTATGATTGATTTATGGCTTGAAAAGTGAAAGATAACATATTTTAAAAGGAATTTTAAAAAAAAGTAGTTGCAGCAGGATACTCACCAAAAAAAAAAATTTGTACTTTTTATTTAATTTGGCAAAGCATACAGTAGCTTTTAGCAGCTACACTGATAGGTCTTGCTCATGAATTTGTTTGTGCTATTATCATAATCAAAGCTGTTCTTCTTACTCTGTGGTTGAATGCTCAGCTGAAATACTTTTTATCTTTCCTTAACAGTTAGTGAAGGCTTTTCCATTTGTTCTGTTTATTTATGTAATTTGTTTGTCATAATTTTTTTCCTTTAGATCACTAACAAGTAATTAAGTTGCCTGTTTACCCATTGATGGCAGACTCCTACATAACCCTAACTCTTCTGTGATCTTACCATCAGTTCCTTCAGCTCCATCTATAGATTGTCTTATTTTAAGCATCTAACCACTCTAATAAAAAAGAAGCTGTCCCTTAAAGAAAAGTTTTATCAGTTTATTGTTCCATAACCTTTGATCTTTGGCTTCTTTAAGTGTAACAAAGGAAAATGGGGAAAATGACTGCTAAAGGTAAACTTCAGCTGTGTTTACAGCTGAGTATGTAGTCATCTGTATCAACCATGCTTTCGACTCATCTACTCCCACTCTACAAGAAACTAACAGTAATGCTGTTCCATGAATTGTTGGGCTGATCTGTGTCATCTCAAATTTCAGCTGCAAGTTGGATCAACGGGAATGGTGCTCTCATTGATGTCTGTTACCCTGAAGAAATGGTCTGCTTATCAGAAGTCATCAACCGAAGGGCTGTGCTGTTGCTGTTCCTGAACCAGAGGCAATAAAAATGGTTGTACAGGAAGAACAAAAAAATTAACATTATTTATAAAGTTTTAGTGAAATTGCATGGTTTTAAGCTAAATTTCAAGTGAATAGTATCTCCATCCAACTGAAATAGTATCAAAGAATTGGTAGGCACTTCTGGTTAAAATGTCGTCTAAATGACATCAGTGAAATCAGTGTAAGGGTTCTAGCTTCAGTGATTTTTCACTTTTGCTGGGAAGTCTGACTTTGCTGAAACAACACAACACACTTAATTGTGCTTCAACTTCATGGAAAAGGTTGTGTTGAGCAACATGGGAGATCTTGACTTACATTACCACTCTTGTCAGCATAAATTGACATGTGGAAAATTGCCCCTGAATCAACACCCAAATGTCATGACTATGAAGCTGTCTGAAGCCTGTGTTCTAACCATAGGGATATATATATGCTCTTACTGAGTGGAAAATCTCATGATGAAATCTACAAATTGAGATTTAATTTTCACTTAAATACTTTTTAAATCTTTTTTTTTTTTTTTACAGTCTGTAATTAAACAAATGTCAAAGTCTCAAATGTTACTACAAAATAGAAGTGGCAGCTTCTGCAAATCTCTGATCTGGCATGCTCTGTTAACATTATTTGCAGAGGATGGATGCTTTGGCAGATAATCACAGAATTGATATGGAACCACCATCTTCATCTGCAGACTTTTCCAAGCTGGTTCTCCCAGTAATATGACACATAAATTTAGATCCTTAACCATATACTAGTCACTTGAATAGTGACAGTTCAAGATTTATAAACCTGATTATGTTCATAATATAAAGTTATCCATATGCCTATTATCAAGAACATTATTTTACTACCAAAAAAAATTTGTCCTTTCTGACTAAACATATTAATAAAAGTATAAACACAGTTTAATTTTGTACTTGGCACCATCTTTTATTACTCTGTTTACTGGTAGATACCATGACATGCTGGAATGTGCTACCACTTCTAGCTGGATTTAGCTGAATAAACGGGAGAAGGCTTAGTCAGGTTGAAAAGGTATTAGAGTGTAATCTGATCAACTGTGGTATTTGATTTGCCGTTCTTAATCGCATAATTGAATCTTATAAATAAGATTAATAAGATGCAATATGAAAATAGAATATTTATATATATATATGTATATAATGGGATGAATATAAAATAAATAAGATAAATAGGATTAATGTTCAGGCTAAATTTGTCAGTACCTAGACCTCCGCATGGCAGAGGTCCACCTTCTGGCAAGGTAGGAAAGAAAGCCACTCAGGTGTCAGGGAACCCTGCAAGGAACAAGGAGACACACTTCCAAAGTGCTGGAAAGAAACACACTTCTAGAAATCCTAGAGGGGACCGTGGAGCTTTTCGTCACCTGAGTGCAACCCTGGACAAAGTTGTTCTGTAAAGATATGTAGGAGATAGACATGAGTAGATTTAGAAACCCGTCTTATTTCTATTTTATGTCTCTGGATTTCCTGTTATTTTATAAAGTTAAATTTATTAGTTTATAATCTGATGAAATCTAAAGACTTCCTGAAATCCTGTCCCATTATTAGTGCTTCTGGTTTTTGCTTGCATACGTCACATAGATAACAAATATGCTGGTGCCCAGCTTCATAGTAAATTGCTTTCCGATTCTGCAGATGAAACTATTCCTCTCTGTAGATTACTACCAGTGTAGCTAAGGAACAAGAAGGGAGAAAACATTGCTATCCTTCCTTCTAATCACTTAATATGTCCACTCATTGGACAGTTACTAAAATCACTATATAGTAAGTGTCACAAATTGCACCATTGTTATATTTCTGAGGTAGGTAGTCATTGTTTCTGTTTAACTACTTTTAATTACTTTAACTGCTCTTAGGTAACTAACTTGAGCTACCTGCAAATAAATAAAAATATTGTTCTGAAATGCAGTAATTTATGGCTGCACATTTAAAAATCCTACCAAAACCCAAACATTGGATAGCACCATAAATTTTAAAGTTTTTATCTTTTTTTTTTTTTTTTGTAAGTTTCAACAACTTTTCTGCTGAAAAGTTGCCATTCATTTTTAAATTATTTAATTATAGCAGTGGAGCAGAACAGAGCAACAAACAGAAGTGACATTATGGAAAAATAATACCATAGGAATTCTGGAAGGGACCTCATATCACAGTGTCTTTCAGTATTTGCCTACAGGTACAAATGATTGAAGGACAAAGCCAATCAGAATAAAATAGTTTATGGAGTGATGGTGGGGCTAAATGTTGACTGTAGGATTGGACTATAAAACTTGCCTCAAAAATTGTCATTAATTATCTATTTTCAGTGCCATATTTCAGATTTTAATACTGAATTATTATGAACAGACACTAAATTATAATGCAGTGGTCTGAGTTATCTATCTCTAAAGAGACAGCTTCACAGTCAGTGGAAAACTATAACTATTTTGACAGATAATGGAAAAGTCTAGCACACTTGCCATTAATGGGCTCAAATTTTTCATTCTTAATCCATATGATTGATATATACCATACTATGGATAGATATCATATTCATAGAATCCTGCAAGGCTGTTTAATTATTTTTTTCACAAACCTTCTTATTTTAAAATGATTGGTAAAAAAATGTATGATCTTTACTGTCCTAAGTGTGCAGGCGACACTTATCTTTCTGCTCTGTGATACATCTCATCTCCATTGGTTAATGCCAGCTGAGGAGTCAACTGAGCTTGGACATTTTTCACTTGAGGTTGACAAGATAGCAGCAATAAATAACAAGCCTTCAGAACTAGAACCCTATGCAGTAGCAATATGGTGCTTTGTATTAAACTTTTAAAGACCAAAACTATGCCAGATTTTAGCAGCATAGTTCTGTTGCTTCATTAGTGGGTGTTAGAATTGACCAATTCATACAACACTTACTAAGCTTTACCCCTGAAAATGACCTATGTTTGTGGACACAATGGTCAATGGATGAGATGAATTTGGAATTCTCTCCTGCAAAATTGAGTTCACTACTTTGTGCTTTTGTTTCCTTGCCCAAATAGCCTTTTCTGCATAAAAATAAGCTCCTGTAAATTCATGGGGTTTTTTTCTGTTTAAACACTTGTTTTTATTAAACTGATACTTTTATTTCAGATCCATCTCTTCAATCTATTTCCCCCACCCATTCATAATAATTTAAAGCCAACATATGTTGGATTTTAAAAGTTATCTGGTTTATATGATATTTAAAACCAAGCGTAACTGAATATACACAAATTCTTTGTATCTAAAGAAGTTAAATCCTTGTGATTTTTTTTTCTAATTATTATTTATTAACTCCCTCCAGTTTCTCACTGCTTGTTATAAAGCTACTTAATAGAGAGAGGCTGAGGAAGCTGGAGGGAGAAAAGTTTAAAAGGTTGAGCTTTAGCTCATGCACAGTTAAACCAACTCCTCTTTCAGCTGACTCAGAGCAGCTATTTGTATGCGTTCACCAACATCTTGGAGGAATAACCTTATTATTGAGTTGCTCAATAAAAAGCCTAAATTCTATGATCTGTCCTGTCTTCCTTCACTTTTATTACACATACCTGAAAAATACAGTTTCAAAAAAATGCGTACCTTCCTTTTCCCTTCCTCTTCTAACGGAGCTTACTTAGTTTAGTGGTCAAACTGAACTAGTGCCTCTTGCAACAGGCATGCTGTTCGTCCTCCTGTTAGAAGAGCTCACATTTTTTTGACCCATCCGAGGGAGGCAACGTGAGCACATTAAGACAAGGTGTGTGTTGCAGAAATTAAGCTGTTCCACTTGCAGAAGAATGCTGCATCCAGCTGTTCGTTTATTGCAGCCCCATGTCGGAGCAACGAGGCTGACAAGAAATAGAATCAGCAGGCAGTAGTAAGAATTGTATTTTTAAAAAACAGTGGTGGTTGTTGAGTTGGAAGAGAGAAGAAATTAGTCATTAGTTTTCCCTCCTGTTCCTGTGCTAAATACTGGCATTAATTAGCTAGTTCAGAGATGCCAAGCAGCTGAGCACAGGGGGTTCAATCTAAGTGGTTTAAAGTGCTACCTGGAGGTTTGTGATGTTTTTCTTTCAGTAAGACAGGAGCCTTTAATGGGAGTACTCTAGAGCATGCTTAGTGTCAGGTACATGTCCTTCTCTTTATTAAGGCGACTTTCTAGCCACATGATTTTTTGGCTTGGTTGTTTTGTTTTTCATTTAATTGGTTGTCAGGTTCAAGATACTTAAGAACCAAGCTTCTTTTTTTAATGAAATTTTGTATGAAGAGTCTTAAAGAAATAAACTTCTATATTGAACATAAGATAAATTTTACCATTAAATATTTAAACTTCTTTTTTTCTCTGTAATTAGTTTTAATCTTTAAAAAATTTATTTATTTTTCCTTACCAATAACCGTGAGCTGAGTATCTGTAGTAACAATTGTCTCTGATATGACTCTTACTAGCTTACAGCACAACTCCCTCTGGCTATTACTTCTCGTTTTGCATCTGTTTTCAACAAACAGTGAAACAGGGTAACAGTCAGAACTGTAGACATCACTTATTTTCCTATTCCTGTCCTGAATTAAATAAGTTTTTAACTGGTTGAAGTGTTATTCTGATTACACAGAGGGTAATTCTGGACCCAAACCACTTGGATGAAATGCAAGCAAAAGTTTAGTAAGCTATATATTGTTCCTAACCTTCTAGCTGTATCTTTCTAATAAGCAAAATTCAGGCCTAGAGTTTTTATTTCCACTGATGTAAGCTGCTATATTTCTACATAAGCTATAAATTAGCTCTTTAAGCTATATAGATAGACAGACTCTCAATATTAGTAACTTCAGAGGCTGATGGACTCTATTGCCCTTATTCAAACTGTACAAAGCAGTTGTTTGACCGAGATGACTCGTGGATCTAGCGCTCCTCTTGGAGAACCCCAGGGGAGTTGTTATGTTGTGCCATCTCTCTGTAGTTGTCAGCTTCAAGTGTGCTGCTAGCAAATGCCTCAGTCTGAGGTACAAGTATAAAGCAGATAGGTATTAGTGAACAAGGAGGGGGGGAAGGGAGCAATCAACCGTGAACCAAAGTCTCGGGATTTTTTTTCATTCTGTGCCATAAGTGGCAAACTTAGATTTGTCTTTCTGAGAGATGTAGCAAGTTATTGATCTGTTCTGTTTGGCTTTCCTGTTGATTTTTTTTTTTTTTTTGTTTAGTTCTTTGAGAACCCTTTTGCCAGAGAGGAAAAATATAATTTGCTTCTGCCCCTTTTGGTTTGCTTCCAGGAGTAATTGTACTGCCCTACAAAAAGGAAGCTGAAACTGGCCTACGGGCATTGAGTGCATTGTTATTTAAGGAAGAACCAGAAGCTTGTCATTTTCTGAAAAAATATCCTGCCCCCACTGGTTTAATTTCTCCTGGCAGTAAATGATACTAGGAAATAAGCCATTGGGGTAATCATTATTGGGATTCATGCTGCTGCTTTCAATTGCTCTTTAGGTTTTTTTCCCCCAGAACACCACATAGTCTGCCTAACAATTATTTTATATTTGCTGCAGTGTGGGGCTTGTTCATCAATGCTTCAATTAGAAGTGCAAACCTATAATTACCAGGAAAATGTGAAGTTTCATTTGTGATGATGAATATGCAGTTCTTTTTTAAAAGTTCCTCAGTGTATTATTAGAAAGTGAAGGAGGAAAAAGAAACAGAGGGGGATTTGCCTGGCATTTCCACTAGGGAAATGGCAGTTATACTGAGATTGTTTTGTACCTTTTAGTAGGAAAACATCAAAGACTTTATACATTTTCTTCAATGTATAGGACATAACTATAGATACTACATATAATCTACTTAAGATAACTTTACTTTAAAGAACATACCATTTATACAGATGAAAAGAATATTAACAGCATTGATATGTGCATTTGCATGCTTTCGTAAAGAAAATAGGACCATGCCTCTGTGTAAAAGTACATTCTAGCCATGGGGTAGGATTAGGAAGGAGTTTTTATGTATTGACTATTCCTGGTTTTGGGGTACACCTGAGTGTTTCATAATACTCAAGTGAGTGGGCAAAGGGAAGACCTATACTTCAGAGAGCTCCAGTCCCTTATCCCCACTTTCAGCTTAGAGATTCTCTCCAAGGAGGCTGCAACACCTTTCTGCCACTCGCTGTTTTCTCCATTGCATCCTTGATTTTAGCCCGCAAAAGCTTTGTGCTTCTCTAATCTGACTGTACTGAAATTATTTCTGTTGTACAGCAGCATAAGAGAACTGTTTAGACCTTAATCCCTGTGCACTACTCTTGTTCTGATTTTACATAACCAGGGAAAGAAAGCACTTGGATTGTAGGTTATCCCTGTCCCTCACTGGCCCAAGCTACTGCAGAGAATCAGGACCACCTTCGCCTGTCTTTCTCTTTTTAATAGATCTGCAATGGGTATAACTCCAGTGACTGCTGTTTTCTGTAGCCACTGGTATCGAGCAACAACTGCTACATCTTATCAATTTTTTTTGACATCTCCATTTTAGAAATCCCGCATAAACTGTTTCAAGGACAGCATTGGCTATTTTATATGTGTATATATATTAAGTCTTATTCTGCTAAAAACAAATAAGTAGTAAGCGAGCACATCTAAGCTGTAGTCAAAATCAGATAGTGGAGAAAGTTTGTAGCAGAATGTGTCTGGATGGAAAACAGTGATGATTCTCCAAAGATGTTCACAATTGACAACAGCAAGGTACAAGTGACTCCCATGTTATTTTCAGTTGACCTCTGCTAAATATGATTTGTAAATTCCTGCTGTTTGAGATGTAATGGAGAGCATGTGGCATTGAGAGGATAATAAACGAGAGGCAATGGAAGATTAAGGTTACTGAGTAACAAGAGTCATTGTCAAATAGATTTGTAACAGAAAAGATACTGTTGATAAATAAATGGCAGGGTTATATCTCAGTGGGTGGATAGGACTATTCACAGGGTGGACCTCATTGAGTTCTTATTCATAAATTCAGAATAGTTGAAAGTCAAGCAGAGATAGACCTTGCAAAGGAAATTACAGCAAGTGAAAAAGGTTCTCTGGAAAATAGGGGGAAAGTGGAGTTGCAATGTGTTAAAAATGGGTATTGTCTAAAAGATAATATGGGTCTGGCTCAAAAATTAAATGAATACTTCATCTCAGTTTTCAGTAAAGAGGACTCTATAACATAGGGACAAAGGCAGGATGACTAATGGGAATGACTATGGAAATGCAAATTACAATAGTTAAGGTGAAATAAAACTCATGGCTGTGTCAGAGTCAGGAAGATGGGGTAATATTTATTAGAGATACTGAGTAACTGGCAGATGAAAACTGAGTTCAGTAGCATGGATTCTTATTAAAAGTATCAACAGGTTCCTACTTAATGGCTGAAGAAAAGCAAAATCAGTAGTTGCAATTAAAAGAGAGATAAAATGTAGGAAACTAACTATAAACACATTAGGTTTGATAAAATGCAAGAATTTAGAAGGAAGCATGAAGGAAATCACCTATTTGACTATAGCTATTAAAGAAATCCTGATTTACTAAAAGTGGATGTTATCCAACCACTCTGGCATTTTCCTTCGAGTTCAAATCTTTTTCTTAATGAGGTTCTCTAATATTAGGGTTGGGCATAAAAACCTGAAAATATTTTCATAAATAATCAACTCATTTTAATAGATTTTACTTTAGTCATGGCCAACATTAATAATCATCCATATTTTATTGGCATAAACACATTGCACTGTTCAACTGTACTTTTCAACTGATATTTCCCTCACTGTAAACACTATTGCATCGACCGCTTTAACATTAATGTATTTTAAGCTCACTGCAAAACCATAAGGATGAGAAATAACATCTTCATTTTCAAGACAAGAGTTGAAACACTACAGGGTGAATGAAGAGAAGGGAATTTGTGGATGAGGCAGTTTGAAACAAGGCTCCACTCTACTTTATTTCTTCTCGGCCTTCCGTTTTACAATTTTTGTCAAGCAGGACAAAAGAAACAGTCACTCTCAGTACCTTTTCTGTTTTCAAACTGATGATTTTAAAATATCTGTATTCATTTGCACTTGGTTTTGCATATAGCAGCACTACAGCTCTTTAGTGCCAGAAGCCCCTGCCAGAAGTCCCCGTAGATATGTGACCCAGCTTCAAAATAACTCAAGTACCAGTCACAGAGCAGCTGAGGCAATACAGGACTGAATCAAACCTCACCTGTGAAGCTGGATAAATACTGATTACACTAGTACTCCAGTTATTTTAAAAGTATCTGTATAGAGGAAGACTGAGCTCATCTAAAATGAGGTTTTCACAGATAAATTGAGGGCTCAGTTCACTATCCTAAATGTAGATGCTGTGGGATATCTTACCTGGGCTCCAGTTGTTGTTCCAGAAGGAAATGGACATCCCAGAACTCCTGTGTCATGTAACAAATTCTAAAAATTCTTTTAAAATTATTTTCTAAATTGTTGTTTCTTATTTACCAAATATGGAATATTTTTTGTCAGACTTGGTCCTCAAACTCACAAAGAGGGTTCAAGTAAGAGCATGCATGTACCAGATATTTCTTCTACAGAAGACAGATAGGAGTAAAAAGAAAGTACAGGCTTCTGGGGATTAAATTTGGCTCAAAACTGTTTAAACTTTTTGTAAATGGTAATTAACTTCCTCAGAAAAGACTCTTTTTTTTTTTTCCCTCAGAATTCTGAACATACAGGAAAAATACTGGATCCTAAATGCTGACATTTTCTATATTCCAAGTGAAATACCACTTAAACTGAGACTTATTATGGTTTTGCCCAGTTCATTTTGGTATTTTACAGTATATGAGTGTTCATTTTGAGACTTGAGAACTGGAGAATAGTGGTTGGTAATCTTGAAAGCACCAAAACTGCTTACTTAAAAGTGTTGGTTTACAAATTCCTTTTTTTCCTTTAAAATTCCTTTTTAGTCTTTTCCTGCTGGAGGGACTCTAGTGTGTATGGGTGTGTGATTGCAGCCAGAAAATAGAATGGAAGGTCTGTGTGTCTGTGGTCGCAGCAACTGCAGAGACCCAAGTTAGTGGATGTCAATGCCAGCAACTGGAGTGGGATGTTGAGTCACAGGAACCCCTGTGTCCATGGTGCCAGCCACTGGAGTAAGTATGGGTGTGCAAATAAGTGTGTGAGCCCCAGTGAAGATCAAGCCAGGTGAGCTGGGGAGTAGGTGAGGTGGTTTGGGAGTCAGGGTGTGATTGGGTCTCTAACAGTCATACTACAGGTATGGGGTGGCTATTGGGGACCAGGGGAGTTCCAGGTAGCTCCGTGTGCTTGCATGAGTGCATGTGGCCTCCGAGGTTCATATGTCCAGGTGCCAGCAGCTGGGCAGACTGGATGTCTAAGCCCAGATGCAGGGCCACCCGCATGGTACGTATGCACGTTCCCACTATCAGGCCCCATCCTGCTCAGCCAGAGAGGAGAGCAGGATGAAGCAATTCATGCTGTTTGCGCTCATGTGAGTGCTCTGCGAGTTTGTTGTGTTGATCTGTGTGGCCAGAGCTGTATACATGTGTTGTACCCCTGTGGTCTGCATACCTCTGCATGTGTGTACTGGGAACATGTGCTCAGCCTCGCTACCAGTTGGACATAGGGGCATGGAGCTGTGGCAGAGTTGCCTCTCTCAGACTGTCAGATCTGGTCCAGTTTTTCTCTGAACAAAACCAAAAAAACTCAAGTCCTGCTTTTTGGACAAAAGGAGGGGTTTTTTTTGTATAAGACTGAGGTTTTTCCTTTCCACAGGTGAATATAAATGTATTTTTTGTTCTACCAGAAGTTAACATCTTCATTGCAGTTGCTAATAAGTAGCTGGCTATTTCAGTGAGATGTTAAGCTCTTCCATTTCTTTGGTGGCTGTTTGGCATTCCTGACTGATGGAAGCCATCTTTCATTAGGTCTTTCTTTCTCTGCCTGACCAAACATTAAAACCACACATGTAATCAGCACTAAAATACGTTAATCGTATGCAGAGTAAGTTTGCTTGACTGCGGTCATGTCTGGTCTCAATCAATTACTTTTGGGTGACAACAGGGTTGAGATTGCTTATCCCCAATCTCTTCCTTATAAATGTACCGCAACTGCTATGCTTCTCCCCAAACACATTGCAAAAAAAGCAACATTTTGAAGCTTTTGCAAGAACTAAAAAATGAATGAGAAAATAAGGTTTCAAATCAAACAGATCACCAGCTGTTGGACAGAACTCAGAGTAGGCAAGTTATTCTCCTATGCCCCTTCTTCAAGAATGTTGCGGTTGAAGGTGGGAAGAAGCTGGCCATTAGCAAACTTCTCTTACATCTTCTTCCTCTGAAAGTTGGAATAGATATCTCATTTGCTGCTAGCGCAGGGTGCTGGTGTGACTAATGGAAGACTGAAGACCTAAGAGGACATAAGTGTCTGCACTCACTGGAATGGAATTATGGAACAGCTTTCGAAATAGTCCATTGATATTCCAAGATAATTAAAAATGTACGTTTAAACAGTCTTTCTGCCACACTAATGGCTGATTACTGAAGTAAAATTCTTACCATTGCTTTTCAGTTACTAGAATTTACAGTTGGCCCCAGCTTGTTGGCATATGCTACACCATGTTTAAAATGGGCTGTAATTTTACCTTTAGTGAATTTCTTAACTGAGAGATATTCAGCATACGTGGTTCAGTGCTGTCATTCTGAAGCTGCAATGACCTTTTGAGTCTGAAATAGTTTTATATCAAAGGACTTGCAAATGGACTCATTTATACCTTAAATGCCCAACATTTTGGATTTATGCCACGATGGAGCCAGGGTTTCTGATATTATAAATTTGTACCTTGGTCTTAAAATGCCAAATAGAATGCACAGTCAAAACCCTGATTCTTCAAGACCGATAGGATGCTTGCCATTGACTTTAATCAGCCCCAAACTTAATCCTCTATAGTATCAACTTTCTGTTTTATGACTACATATCAAAGGTTTAACCACACGCTCGTGCAGCAATGTCATGTGCTATGAATATCGTTCTGTGCTGTAAATTTTTCTGTTCTGAAATTATTTCCCTGCTATCTGACAGAGTAGAAAGCAAGTGTAAGAAAGAGAGAGAGGAAAGAGTTTCACTCTCTCAAGTGAAGATGTGTCCTCAAAGAATTCAGACTACCTCTTCTGCCATAATTAGATTTACAGGACTAACAGGTAGTTGTACAGCACACATTTATCATACTCTCAAAGTCAATTTTTGTGTTTCTTTCACTCACTCATACTCTAAAATTCACATTTAACTTTTAATTAAATCTAGAGAATAGAAGATTGAGTAAAAGTTACATTTATCAGTTTAAATTTAGAATGCTTACTGAATATACATTATTGCTCTGCGGTTCAACTGAGTTTAGCTTATTAAAGATCTTTTTTTTTTTTTTTTCCCTCTAAAACTATTTAGACTCTTATGACACCCTGATCTCTTCAAAAAGAGGTTGGATTTTGTAAGCGGGAAATGGTCCCCATTCAGTCTGTAAAATATATGCTAAAATTTTTGCAATAAACTATCCACTTGTTACTGTATATCTGTTCCATTATGGACCTCTATTGGTAATAAGTTTTTCCTGCTGCAATGAACAACATGTTTAACATTTTCCAATAACTGTCAAAATGATTAATAACTTATTCTGATAGAACCAATTACATTAGTTATTACTAATCACTGTCAAGAATTAGGCATGTAAATGCCAACATATTACTAAAAAGTTTGAAAATAATTTTATGTTTAAGTGTGTGAATGCACGACAGCTTACATTATTTAGATGAATTAGGAACAAAGGGCTAATGATGTGCAATGAAAAAGTAGTGTTTATTTTTGTTTCTTTCATATCTATGTTTATCTATACAAAGGGATACCTGAGTTAGTTCTGAATGGCAATCCTCAGCAATAGAGGGAGAGGAGCTGTTCTAGGATTTTGCTTTCTCTGGGTTCTCAGTTTCTCCAGGTTTCTCAGGCTTCCTGGAATACCTAAGTAGCCCACTTCTTGTATTACACTGCACGCACACTGCATCTTCTGGGACCACTGCTAGCTTTGTCTGTCTTTGTAATTTCCTTTACCAGTAGACATACCTAAGGTAAACAGAAAGATAACAGCAACAAACAATAACTCTATTTCATCTTGTTCTTCCATGGAAACAAATAGGATTGTTCAAAATTGGCAATATTCAGCCTTACTTTCATCTTTTAAAGAGTTCTGAATCTCAGTATGAAATTTTCTTCTGCAATTCTCTAACAATAAAGAATCTGCCCTGTACTTCTTGTGAAAAGCTTTGTGTAAAGAAATAATCTTTGCCCCTACATAGGCAAAAGTCCCTTTTAACAGACTTTTTCATCTTTACCTTCCTCCTTTATCAAGGGCACCATCCTGCCTCTCTTGGAGGCAGACTGTTTGGTCACATGGGCACATATGGGTTGACCTCACCCAAGTAATCCCAGACTTGACCTTCATTTGTTGCTAGTAATTCTTGTCCTCCTTTAATCTCTTCTCTAAGGACAGAGACATGGGAGACCTTGTTGACGAAGAAGACAGAGGCAAACAATGCAACTAACACCTCAGTTTATCTGAATCTGCTGTCACAAAGTCCCCTACACCAATGAGCAAAGAGTCCATGTTTGACTTGTTCAGCCTTTTACTACTGATGTAGCAAGAGAAGCTCCTCTTTTTGCCCTTGATATCCCTGTAAGTGTAATCTCTAGGTCAGCCTTGATTTTCTTAAACTCATCTTTACATGCCTGCATTGTGCTGTCCTTAACCTTTATGTTGTGTTCTCTCACAAGTGGCGTGGCAGTGAGCTGGAGACGTGTGAAGGAGAGTAGCAACACAGGACAGCAGCTGAACTTGCATGTGTAGTAAGGAGAGACTTCAAGTTTTCCTACTACAGTAGGGCGAAGGTGAGGAGAGAATATAGGAAAGAGATTTGCAAGAGACTACTGAGAAAGGCAGGAAAAAATACACATGTAAATACAGATATTTTCATCTAATCATTTGTGCCAAATTTTGAGAGAAATGAGCTGACTACAGCTAAGTTTGGTATCAAGGATAAGGAAATAAAAATATATTTACAAGCCCTTTTCTCTTTTTGTTCTATCTTGTTATGTCTTTATTCTTAAAAGGTTAGTTTTTTAACTTATTCTCTAATTTTCTTTACCTTGAGGGTGGCAGAGCACTGGAACAGGCTGCCCAGGGAGGTGGTGGAGTCTCCGTCTCTGGAGACATTCAAAACCCGCCTGGACGCGTTCCTGTGTAACCTGCTCTAAGGTGGCCCTGCTCTGGCAGGAGGGTTGGACTAGATGATCTACTAAGGTCCCTTCCAACCCTAGGATTCTATGATTCTAATGAAAACCTGAGGGGAGGTTGAGTTAGAAAATTATCTCATCTCAAAGGAGCTTACTAAAGGAAAACGAAGATGCACCTTAAAGTAGTGCCTGAATGGACAGGCCACCACACTTGCTGCTTGAGAATAATTATTTTTCTCTGAATTTATTTTAAATTTGTGCCAAGACTGTTGGTACCGAACAGCCCAACTTAGAATTGTGTTCCGTTTCTGACTAATTAACTCTTAAATACCATTGGCCCTGATGTATCTCCATCATCATAATATCTAAACATTAAAAGCAGTTTGATACTTTTCTGTTTTTCACCTGCAGAAAAGTACATGTTTCACTAGCTTGTCACACTGAACGTTACTGTATTAAGTTATACAAAGACGCCTGTGTTCTCCCAGTTTTTAGGAACTTCTTCAGCTAAGTTTCATAGATATGGGCTTTCACAACGTTTTTCAAAATTTCTTTTTTTATCTCATCTTATTCTCTGCAAAACCTATGGAAATACATTTTGCAATAAGACAACTTCCCACTGCAAACAAATATTGTGGAGATTCTCAGTGGGGTGTTTTTCCTCTTGGTGGGAAACTAATTTCTTTTCTGGTCTGTAAATACTGAAATTGAGGTGACCTAAACTCACTTGTCCAAGTGTCCTGTAGATTGCTTGGGGTCATGACAGATTTTCAGTTCTACACAAGTGTGCAAAAAACACCATAGTCAAACTGTAATAACTAATCTAAATAATGATGGTTTCCACCAATGAAATGTGAAAGAAAATATGTGGTTGAGCCAAGTCAACAGGTAGTAGCAGAAAGAATTTTTTATGACAGCAGGTGTTTTTCCAACCGGAGCTGCTTTTTTGCTGATGATCCCTTTTCATGCAATAAATTATATCAATCCAGGGAGACTTCTACCTTTTACCTGGCATTTAATGGTACCAGTGCCCAAACTGTCTTAATTTGTGGATGTTTATCTCACAACTAGCAGTCAAAATACATCATAAAAAGGACCACACATTATTTGGCTATCACCTTGAAATAATACAAGAAAATATTGTATCCTACCCAACTTGGATTGTCCAAATTTCTGACAGACACCTAAGGGACTTGTTCTGTTTTTACATTTCATCAACACTTGCACTGCTCATCATACCACTAAAATGTATGCATTTGAAATCTATGAATTTCTAACATGGATGTGTCCTCCTTTGAACCATAAAATTATGGTTTTGAGTCTAATGCAGTACATTAGAAAGAAGGCCAAACTTTTTAGAAGTTTTGTATGATTCTGTCTTTTCTTGCTTTCTGCCTAATAAAATATTAAACACTTCTGTATGAAAAGGATCAAATTATCATCTACTTGGTGAAGAGGACTTCAATGGTGCCTTTTGGAAGGTCACAGAATGGTTCTATGAGTAAATATACACACTCTTAGTAATCACAGCCTGACATATAACTCACAACTTCCCCATCGTTTCCTAAAAGGAGTAATTTGGTTAATTAGCCCTCTCTTTTTTTTTGGTTTTGTTTCTTGTTTACTCATTTTGTTACACTCTGTCTGAGGTGATTATTGTCTTAATTTGAGCAATGAGGTTTTACTCTTTGTAATCAATGCACTCACTAGTTTTCATTAAGATTCTAGATAAGACCAAAATCACCAACTTTTGTTTCTTGTTTGCATCCAACAGCTATGTTGCTATTGAGCCTTATCTGTGAATTACTTACGACCTTAAAAAAAATCACTGTTTATAGGATTGCAAAAGGACTTATAAGCAAGCCCAATTAAATCATACAGCAGAAGCAGACTGGCTGGAGGAATATGGTATGGGCAAAGACAGTTATCCCCCGAGCTCCTTGACAGGTCATCATTTACTCATTTGCACACTCTTCAGAATTGAAATTGCTTTGCTTTTTAACCTTTACTTAAGTGCATAACCCATTAAATGAGTATTATCCAACAGGAATAAATTTCCGTATTACCTGTAAGCATTGAAAGGCTGACACTGAAAATTAAGATCAGTAAAAACATTGAGGGATTTTTCATTTGTTTTGATGTTTTCTTATATTTTTCATAGTGGATGCTATTTTAAATAGTAGTAAAGCAGTATTTTTAAACTCCTCAACAAATGTTCTCTCTCACCAGAAAAAATAAAATTAAAGAAATGTCGTGTGTGTGTGTATATATATAATTTTTTATATATTAAAAAACCCTCCTGTTAAGCAGAAGATGTCAAAGTTAGTTCAAGTTATCTGGACCAAGCATGTTCTTAATGGTGCATGACACATAAAATTTACAAAGGAAATGCATGCACTGAAAACTTTGCCTTGATTTTTGTTATTAAAGCACATTGAATCTGGCAGTCTACTTCATAAAATCTGGATTTTATCAAATGACAGGCAGAAGGATCATGAGTAAAATTTCCTGTAATTTTTTCTTTTGCTATTTGAATGATGTCAAATTTAAGATAGATAGAAGCTAATTGAATATAGCTGAGTATAAGAATATAAGTTTGAATTTCATATTGAAATTTCAAAATAAATAATAACATCTGCATTTATAGATGTTAACTCTCCTATATGGAGACCAAAACAATCAGGTACAAGATATCTGAGATGATAAAATCTGAGGAAATAGATTATAAAAGCAGTTTGACAGAAATACAAAATAATGCATTTGTTCTTGAACATCCACAGAGAGAAAAAAACACAAAACTCTACAAGCGGTAGACTGTAGATTCATCTGATCAGGGATTAGGAAAAAAAAGAATTGCTACTCTAAATGACTCAATGCATATGCTTATTGTTTTTTATAAACTGACATTTTAGAAGAGCGTGGCTTTCTAATTCTTTATTAGTACAGAACGACAACTATTGAAATTAAAAAAGTAATGGTGGTGCTAGTCTTAACTGTACAGTAAACCAAGAAATCTAAGGAAATTAATATTTTTGTTTGAAAAAATGGAGACAAATTGAAAAGGAAATACTTGAAACGTTCAGCCAAAAAGAATCTGAATGATGTAATCCATAATCTCAGAGAATGAAATAAAGCAGAATAAATCATGCATTATTCTTAATGGGGAAAATTTTATATTACACTGAGTTTATTTCTGATGAAACAATAAAAGAAAGTGATAATACTTGTGCAAGGCATCAAACAGACAAAGGAAACTAAATGTAGAGTGTAGTTAAGCATCCTAAAAACTATCATCCATTTTGAATCATTCTGTGAAACCCTGCCATGAGCAAGGCCATACAAAGAATGTCTGATTACATGACAGAAGGGAAGGGAGTGAGAGGAAAGCTGAAGATAATGTTTTTCCAGCTTTCATAGTGAGGCTATGAAACGTGGTTGGTGAATAGCTGTAAAAGGTCCAGCAAGCATTGAATACTTACCTTGTTCAGAGAAAGTAAAAGGCTCTTTGTGAACAAAGGCACAAAAATGAAAAATGCCTGGAAGAAAAGATCAACAAAAGGGTCAGATAAAAGATTAAACTGATGAGGTACAAAAAGTTAGCAAGAGATATTTAAAGCAGTATAGTTTTTTTGTGTCCATCCAGTCAATACAGAAGGGGAAGTTGTCAATACAGAATCAGGAAGACGCAAAGTATGCAGCAGCAGGACATTTTACAGTCACTTTCTAGAGGTTTATTTATGTCTACTTCCCAGGCAAGGCTTCAAAGCACGTAGTAAATTTGCCCACATGCTTCTCCCTAGAGAACACATTCTCAGGGAAACTCTTAGCCCCTTGTGGCCCACCCTTACAGGTCATATTTCTGGGCCTTCTGCCACTTGCAGAGATTCTGCAAACAGGATCTAAACTGCTCAAGGGTATATAGCAGTTATTTGATGGTTAACACGGGAGCTAGCTGTGACTTAAGCAAGACAGTAGGTGAGGCATTAATAAGCTCGCTTTACCCAGTGAGATAGGTGATGAGGCTGAGCTGGCCAGGCAGTTGTCAGTCAGGATAGGACGGGCTGGTTTCCATTGCTCCTTGGAGTGGGTTGATCCTTCATGTTGCTAGCTTTCTCTTTTCTCCCTGCTTTCCTTCTTAGGGATTTGCATCTTCTCGTTCCAATATTTTCCTTGTGAATCCTTCATCTGTTAACAATTCCCAACTTAGCAATTGCACTTCTGTGGTTTTACTTTTCTCATATTGCATGTCTTAGATTATGTACTCTCACATATTTTTTCCCAATAAAACTGAGCCAGGGTTGTATGATCATGCTTTAACAAAATCAGTTTTGGAGCACAAACGGCCGAACTCCTGAGATGAAGATTACATCCAGGAGCAATGCCCTGTCCCCACTCTGCTGTGAAGTCACTGAGGTTCTATTCTAAAAGGCTTCTGAGGTACTGAAGCTAGGAATATGGTTACTCCCTTAACTAGCTTGATTTTTTTAAAATAAAAACATTTTGTAATAATTTAGCTCCCCTGGTTATCACATACGTTACCAACAATCTGTGGGTTCTTTATTTCTCTTACATTTTATGGAAGTTAGCTGTGAAGGTCTGAGATATAAATACATACATATTGGGCGTTCACAGCTAGTTTATCATGTGATTGACAGAAAATGATTCATTCATTTCAGAGAGTTTTTATGACTTGCAAATGTGATAGTGAATTAGAACTGAATGTGGAGATACCTGGGCTGATTTTCTAGCACTGGAGAAAGATTTATGGTTTCTAATGGAAACCAAACAGAACTCGGTGAGCCTGACTCCCCGTGCTGCCATAACAAAGTCTATAAAATTACACTAGCATAAATTCAACTCATCAGGGTGGAAGATCCAACTCTATGGGTTCCTCTATATTTTTGTCCTAAATAAAAAGTGAAATATGAGGAAAAGGGTACAAATAGAGTCCATGCAGGTAAAAGTAATAAAAGTCATGTGAAGCGCTAGTGAACATAGACTGCCAGGTTCTGCATGTCTTTCATCTTGAGCTGAAATAGTAATTTCCTCTGTGTAGAATAATATTGTAGCTCCTTTTTTTAACAAAAGTAGGTAGAAAGTTTTATACGTAACAAAGGAATACAAGTAGTGTATTTATCCATTCATATCACCTCTGGGCTTTCTCAGTCTTGAGTCGTAAGTTTTATAATAATATTTACATAGTTAAGGTTCAGTTAAACAAAGAGTTTTAAGAAGAATTTTATTCCTACCTATTGATATCAGAGTGAGGGAGATTCAGAAGTAGATATAAACTACAGAGTTCATAAATTACTGTAAAGTAGACAGTCTGCTCTCAAAATAATAATAAAAAAAGTCTTTTCCATTTTCACATGCAATTGTGCAGTTGCATTCTACTTTTTTTTTACTTGAAAGATATAGGTGGAAGATATAGTGCAGCTATTAAATACTTCCAGGTTTAACAGAAGCAAACAATTTGTGAAATGTTAACCATAGTTTTTTCTTTCCCATATCATTATTTCTCAAAATGTGTCTTGTGATTTACTGAGAGTATATCATCTTGATTTTTGGATTTCATTTTTATCCTTTGTTATATTAAAAGAGTTTATCTTTAATATTTTTTTTTCTTTCAAGGGGTTCTATGGGTATCATATTTATCCAGAAATATAAAACATGGTACATCTGATTGGAAGAAGGAAATGGACAACTTGTCTTATAAAAAATGACTTTTAAAACATAATCTTCATCACAGAAAACTTTGAGATGGTTCCTTAATAGCTTTTATCAGTGCATATGTTTTTCTACATGGAAAAACTTAGCATAGGCCTATTTTAAAGTAGCATATTTTAATTTCATGTTCTAAAGAACTAGATACTTGTAGTTTTCTAAAAAATTCTGACACTTATCGGATAAATTTATGCATTTCTCAGAAAACAGTATTTTAGAAAATTATTTAGACTTGTGATATTCACATAATTCATTACTAGAATATATTAAAATACTAAAAGATTTATATTTTNCCTTAGAAATTCTGTGATTTCAGATTCCTGCAGTACATCCTGGAAGAAAGAATATCTGCAGTGTTCATGCACATAAAATTTCTGAGGCATTCAATTTCACCAAATAACAATTGACAAGATATAGAGTATTATCTGTATCATCGCATTCTAACAGGGAGTAACATACTGCGCAAACAACAACCCTAAGATATCCCAACTACTAGTGTGGCTCTTTCTTATCCCTTTACTCCATCAGAGATCATATCAATCAAACAGGAATTTCTGGAGAAACCAGTTGGAAAGTTTCCTTCTTTTCTGTTACCGAATCTATTTTTGACAGGCACCTCAGGAAATTGTGGATTCTTTTTTTTTAAGATATGTAGCATATCTCTGAAGCTAGGATCACAACACTTAAAATGTAGAGCACATTGATATTGCAGCAAAGTTGTTATTGTTATGTGAAAGAAATAATCTTTCAAATATGTATTTGAACATGCCTAAACTCATGACTTTGCATATTTTTATAAATACCCATTTAAAAGCTTGTCCTATAACACTGACAATAATGATGAAGGGATATTCCAACTTAGAAGCTAACAGAGAAGCCTACTATATGAATTTCAAAAGCTGAACCTATCATCATTGAAACAGCACACTGAAGAAAGTCAAGTGAATGCACTCCTAGTAATTTTATAATGCATTGAACTTTAAGTTATTCCTTCTGAATACTTGCTTGCTGACTGGTGATGTTGTATGCTCTCTCCCACTTTAGTAGCTGTTGACCTTAGTCCTTTGTCAAAGCCAAATCATTCCATCATTATTGCTGCATGAGCAAGTCCCTAAGCCTGAACTAAGCTGGTTGCTGGTTGTTTCTTTTTGGTATAGTACAAATACTTCTAGCCAAAATAGTGGTCTTCACTCTGCTCCCCCAGTGAGCAGAGCCATCTTTTTGTGTGTGTTTAAGGCAAATACAGGAGAAGCTCTTACCCTAGGACGAATGGGGGCATGCTTCCATCTGAACTTTGTTTCATGTCACGTGAAGGGGGAGCACAATGCAGTGGATGTTTAAGAGACCAACATCATACAAAATTAGAACAACATGGGTTATTCATTGTCAAAATATCACTAACAGGAGAAGAATATGTACTTGTTGCTTATTGGAAAATAGGAAAATGGTCATTACTTGCTCAAGGATTTTATAACTTTATGGGTTACGTTTACCTATTTCTGTGATCCTTGGAATAGCAATTTCCTGTGGAGGACCTTCATGCAGGCATTTTTACACCAGTCTGGACAGCACAGCACACAGAACGTACATAAAAATGTTCCCAAGCACTATTCTTTAGTGGGGATTTTGTTAGGCTTATTTATTGTCTCTCTTCGTCTTCTTCCTCCTGAATTTCCTACAAATCTGGTATCCCATTAAATTTCAGATAGGCAGGGATTGTACCTATACTTGTGATTTTGAACATTCTGAATCTTGGGAATTGGATACAATAAAACACTTTCTTTCTATCACTAACCTCTATTTCTGCTTTTATGATGGATATTGCTGCACATTGCTTCCATATAAGTTAAAAAGAGACAGCTGAGAGAGCTCTATCAGTTGAAGGGCAGTTTCATCTGACAGATCAGGAAAATAAAGTTTACTTCCAAAACCAACACAAAGAGGAATCAGATAAGTAGTGCCTGATGATCTCTCCTAATAGCATGTGAAATCTACTGGTAGCTTGACCATGTCTCACATTTCTCAGAAAATACAACAATCACTAATCTAGTTTAGATGTTTAAACTGTTTCTCAAAATTATCCAAATACCCTGTTCAATTAAATGTTAGTATTTTAAGATACACGTGATTTTAACTTCCTGTTATGCAATATTTGCTCCCTAAAATTAATTTGTCTATATATAAACAAATAGCAATAACTAAATTATACAACAAAATGTGAGACTCCGAAGGAAGTTAGCAGGTTCTGGACACCAGAACATACCAAGGCCAGATTGGACGGGGCTTTGAGTACCCTGATCTAGTTGAAGATGTCCCTCTCATTGCAGGGGAAGTTGGAATAGATGACCATGAAAGGTCCCTTCCAACCCAAACTATTCTATGATTCTGTAATTTTACAAGCAGGAAAACTATTCTAAGATGTCAGGAAATCCTAAAGGATGTCATTCTCTATTTGAGTTTCTTTGGTCAAGCCTATTACCACAAATTGCAATGTCTTAAAATTTAAGAACATAACTGTATTTAAAAAAATATTAAACATAAAGAAAATTCATAAAATGTGTACATAACCATTATATTTCATTGTCTTATGAAGAGTAGTAACTCTCATTACTCCTAATCTGTTCTCACAGCCTATATGTACTGCTAACCCCTTCTGGGTGAATGTTAGTCACTGCCAAGAAAGCTAATATTATGCTGAGAACATAATATAAGATTTACCTAAGACTTTAAAATTCAAGCCTCTAGCTCCCTCAAAGCAATCAAAGAAGGGTAGGAAACAATAACACTGCGATATAATCTGCACTTTACTTTTTCTCTCCTCCAGAAGATTTGGGTCACTTTACTCCCATCTGAGACTTAAAAGCGCAGAAAAACAAACAAAAACAAACTTTCCTGTGTGCCTCCTGTAAGTCTGACATTTCAAACAATTCTACATCTTTGTTTTCAGAGTATGTCTTTAAAGCTTTCTTTTGCATCCAGAAGATAAAATATGGGAGTCTTATTTTGGAAGAAACTCGTATTTTGGGGGAGGAAATAATCAGAAATAAAAGGAAAGGTATGTAAGGAAAACAGCTGTTCCAAATCTCACAGGTTTTACTGAGCTGTGAGAACTGCAACTTGTCACAGTAAACTGTCTGTGTTGCAAAATGATTAGTTAGGATATTTCTAGTTAAAAATAAGGAAAAAGGAATCTGTAATATGCTCCTGGAAAACAAACAAATGCAACCAAAACAGAGTCTGTCAAAAAAAATAGGTTCTTTAAATCTCCCACCTATTCAACACATAGACATGAACTCAAGCATATAGAAACACAAGGAACATTCATCACGCTAGAATTTCAATCTGTCCCTGATTCAATGGGGCATCTTCAGGATATACATAACCTCTTTTCCTCCTTCCCTCCCTTATGTGGCTACCAGTATGACATTACGTGAAGAACTATGCTCAGGAAAGTCTTGCAGGAAACAAAAATTCATTAATGTTAGTAAAGGTCATTGACATCATGGTGATACATGTTGTAGAAAGAACTCCAAAGAAAGACAGTCAAAGAGGCAGAAAGGAGAGAAAATGAAAAGAATGGGATACCTGGTAAGACAAGTAACACCTGTCTGTGGGGAAGACATTGAAATTCAGGAAGCAAAATATCAGCACTCAAGAGAAAACTATCTCTAACTGTAATGCTGCCAGTCATACTATAATGACTTGACCAATGATGGAACTGACAGTAGAAAAACAAATACTCAGCTAACAAAAGAAATACTGGTGCCTTACTTGCCACATATTTTAAAAAAAGAAAAAGTTAAATGTACCAGGTGCGCTTACAGCAACAGGTCATAACTATATGCTCAAAGGCGTCTTTTGGAAATGATCAGACTCAGCTTCCATGTTCTTCGTGATATATATAGTTCTGCATTCAAAAAGCATACCTTTTTTTTTTTTCTGAGAGAAAAGACTCTCATGGATGTTAATAAATAAACATACAAATAATCAAATAAAGGAGAGTAAGCATTTCAGTTAAAACATACAGCAATAAATAATACTAAAAGATCCATCAGAGAAAAGCGCAACAGTGATCTCACATTAGATTATAAACTCATCTTTGGAACTGTTACCAATGGAGTTAAATGTTTATAATATTTAGCAGTACCTACCAAAGAGCAACTCTTCTGCCTACAGATCTTTGGCATTCTTAGACGGAAACCTTTTTTGAAGGTTGTATCTTGGTGGTGCTTTCAAAAAAATGAACTAGTTGTTCTTTTCTTGCCTCTTTCTTGCCTGGACTGGGTAATTAATGTAGGGCAACCACCCTATTTTGGCCTGAATTTCAATTTAATATTCAGTTATACATTGTGACTACTGAGCTCCCATTCAGAGATTTTCCATTTTTTCTTTTCTATCATCAAAGTGGAACAATACCCTCTGTAATATTTCTCAACCCCTGCATACTCTATGGATTACTTAATTGCTACATTTTCATTTGATTGTTCACCTAGACATATCAAGCTTATCAAGACAAAAGACACATTAAGAGGGGTTATACTAATATTATAGTGATGTTAATACTACTGCCAGCATGTTGGAATAATAAATAATGTCCAAAAACATTTAACAGCATGATATGAAGTAATTTCTCTGAACTCTTGTTTAGAAATATGTAGTACTGGTATGAGTAACATTCTGATCCATATACATCTTTTGCAGCCCTCTCAGTCTGCCTTTTTCATTGCAGATTGCTAATGAGGAAGCTGTAACATAACTCCTCAATATAATTTCAAGCTAATTATCTAGCTTAAGGCAAATTATTTGCAAAGTAGTGTAGGGGATTAGGCACATAATTCTTCCTGAATTTCAGTTCTTTTGGGATTTTAAAGTTTAAAAAACTTTAAGTGTTTTTAAGATCTCACACAAAATTTCATTCTATTCCATGGATTACTATACAGCACTACAGACTTTCAGAATCTGAATGTATTGGGCATTTTTTATTCACAACAACACTTTCAGTTATGCAATGAAGGAAATGGTAGACTAAATCCTTCACTTTCAGATGTGTTTTCCTTTCTGTTTTCACTACAGCTTGCCATTCTTTCTGATGACCAAAGTGCCCATGGAAAATTAGCATGACTAATACAAAGCTTATTCAAGTAGGCATATAATATGCAGATTGCACCTAATGACTGATGAACTGACTAGTCCAGGATTTAAAATTGTAGTTCCTTCTCCAAGTTTAAATTTTATGTATTTAAAAGCAAGATCAAGAACAAATTGTTAGAATACTAATACTGAAGAGTTAGTTAAGAAGTTGTATTTATTTATTCTGCACTTCAAATTCCACTCCATGCTTTGGAGCCTTGCAGATACTTGCATGAGTACTCCTCAGTCATACAAGACATCTAACTGAGAATTATTGGGAGAACTTTCCTGATTAAAATGTACTCACAGCCATTGGAGGCACACAGTGTTGAAGGTCATCTTGAAGCAAAATGCTTGCTGACATTAGCTTTTACTTTTTTGAACTTCCACATTAGTGGGCAAGTTGTCTGAATAAACTAAAAATTTTGTTTGTGATATATAATCTCTCATGTGATCCGACTAGAAGGAGATAGGTTGCAGTCTTAGTGAAATAAGGTACCTGAACTGTCAGTCATTATGTAAACTGCACAGCTTTTGGCTTCCAGCATTCCCAAGCTACAGATTACTTTCTATCCATGAGTCCTTGAGTGATAGCAAAAGCTATGAGCTTTTGATTAGCTCCTTCACCCAGCGAACACAAGAAAGCAAGCTAACAGTTTTATAAATAATGAATGAATTTTAAACTGAGGTAGTTTCTCCCTGATATGGTAATAATGATGGTGGATGACTGTGTGTAAAACTCTTTGGGTTAATTTAACTGTGGCTTTCTGCAGAGACTACAAAACACACCAAATAATTCTCTTTCTAACCTCTTTAGCCTTGTAAGGAAGCTGAAAAAAAAAAAGACTATATTCCAGATCTAACTTTTGCTAGCATTATAGATCATTCCCATTCCAATCAATTGAGCTATATTGCTGCAACAGGTTTTATGGCTAAATTTCACTCTATTCCAAGATAAATGCAGCTTAAAGAAAGAAGCTGATGATGACATTGTTTTTATATCAGTATATCTAACAGGAAAAGTTGCCCCTAGCTTATATTTTATCATTAATTTATTTTATTTTGCTTTTCTTTTGAATTAACTTATTCCTCACTCACTGAAAGAGGGAAAAATCCCTGTTGATGCTGAAGAGGCAAGTATAACATTACTTGAGACCTTTTAAAGACTCAGCATGACTAAATTCAGTTAATTTCATTTGTTATGACCTTACATTTCTTTTTAATTACAATAAGTAAATAAATAGGAGTTCGACTAGATGATCTTCAGAGGTCCCTTCCAACCTCTACCATTCTGTGATTCTGTGAAATAACTTTTCCTTATTTTTCTTCTCATTTTAGTCCCTGTATCAGTCCACACAAACTCGCGGGAGGAATAATAACACATTTGTAAGTAGGCAGCAAAATCACTATTGGACTTAGGAAAAAAAATGCAAAAGATAATTAATGTTGAGGATTTAAGAGGTTTCTTTAATGAACAGAAAAGTTATGGGGAGGAACAGGTGAAGATTTTTTTTCTAGAAAATGCTAGAAAATTTCCCTGTCACAAATGTCTTATTCCAGTTTATTCCAACATTTACTGTAATTAGTATACTTGTCTAGTGACAAAGTCAAACTCGAAATCTACATTTAAATGAAGATATTAAAAAAGACTAACACAGAATATTCTGACAGCATTCATTTAACTGCTCTGTAGATATGTGCTTTCAGGTCTTGTATCTACATACATTTTAATCTTCCATATGGATGCAGAAATGTTAATTTTTCATAGAATCATAGA
>VXBO01002064.1:0-14699 GCA_013400135.1 Rhinoptilus africanus
TAAAGTCAGATGTGGCTTTTCATTTAAGAATCATTCGGAACTAAAAAATACAGAATTTTTTACTTGAAAAAATGTGTTAAAATAACACAAAATGAAAAATAAGAGTATAACCAATTCCTCCATAAATTGTCGTATACTTAATACTGGAATCTCCTGTTCCAGTGGCAGAGAGCAGTTAAGATGTTCTTGCTTTTTAAAATTCTGTCATAACCAGGATTAATATAAGAAAGCCAAGTTTATAGTGCAAGAGTATGGACTTTATCTGAAGAGTCAAGGAGAAGCTCTCCACAGCTTAGACTTTTCTGATGATCAGATCTCACTGCACCCACACTCTGGTATCTGTAGATCCTAGTAAGCCACATGTGGAAGCAGAGTCTCAGCACATTCTTAACACACCACTGACCATTAGGTAAGTGTGGTTTCATGTCACTTGAGACACAACTTTATTGGGCATTCTTCCTTCATTTAAACCTGTAGTTATTTATGTATATTCCTCTATTTATACCTCTTTGTTATTGGTTCTTTCTACAGAATGTGATTTTAGTGGTTAATATCAAGCCATTGCATATGGAATAATATACTTGTTTGCATGGTTTTTTTGTAACTGTATAGACTCAATTAATTTGCCTTTGGGAGGGGAGCTAAGTGGAGGTGAGCTTGACACAGCTATATTGTAAGCAAATGCTTCTTACTCCAAATTAAGTGCCAGATTGAATCTTTGGGGGATCCATCACAGGCAGACTGTACGAAGATGTGGACTGTCTGGCTGAAAGCTTTGTCTTTTGCTTTGCCTCTCTCTGGTGTATACTGTGCATTGAAAGAATGCTAAAACACTTGTACAATTGAACAAATCAGCAGGTATGTATTATCTGACAAATATTAGAAGGTATTGGAAGTGAACAGAGCATAGGGGAAAATCTATTAGGTTTTGTTTCTGTAGATTTTAATGGCCTGGTGAATGTATGGGTTGATCTAGGTAACTCCAAAACCATGCAGTTTTCTATTCTCTTGCATGAGATCATGCTAGCAGATGTTGGTACTTAACCATTTTGTCTTAAGTCCTTCCCCCTTTTATTCTTTCCATGCAAAAAGATAAGCTCTCTTGCTCATTCTCAGTTTAGATATGCTCTCAGTTTAGCAGAACAGATGTTCTCTTTAAATAGGCTTCAGGTAATATGGACATTTCAGCCTTTCTTTAATGAATCCATCATAACCAAATTACATATGCATAAATGCAGCCTAAGTCCTTCAAGGACATACTCATTAGCTGTGTCATTTTGGATTCACTCTTTGGAATAAATACGTCCCTGTGGCTGTTTGAAGCATTTAGATTCACTGATTCTATTTGAAAATACCCATTTGATATATATTAACTATATGTTGCTATGTACACAAGAAGAAAAAGAGACAAGACGGTAGTTATTCACAGAGGTATAAAGTAAGTCCTCTTATGTTCCTCAGCCCTGAATACTTTTCACATACATAAAATAATAAGATGAGAATCTGATCAATTATCTCTAATACTCTTAATTTATTCACTGTGGTATAACTTAGCTAACTGGATTTTCCTTATTTATAATAAAGTGTCAGGAAATATTTCTAGATATAGTAATTCACACATATGAATGTTGTAAGTTATAGGAGATTTTAATTTCTGTCACTGTAAGTAGAAGATATTTTTAATATATGGCATGAAGTAACATACGTTGGGATAAAACATATTCAAGGGAACATCTGATATTCCAAAAATATACAGGGATATCCATCAACACCAGAAAAGCTTTAAAGAGTTTAAACCTTTATACTAAAAAAAAAAAAAAAAATCTTAAAGATCTTAAACCAAATTTTGTGTAAAATAGGCAAAATATGTAGTGTGAGTTTGTATCACTAGATACAGTGATCTTCAATAAAGACATGTTTAGTTATCCTCAGCTATCCAAGCTTCATGACACAGGTCTGTCTAATTAAACATCTATGTCATTTTTAGTTACATTTTTTACTAATTATTGCAGAGGACATTTGGAATCATGATGCAATCATTATTTCTTTCCTTGTCTCCTTTGTGTGATGGCAACATTCAACCTTATTTAGTCAGCTAGGTTTTGGTCTTCTTCATTGTAATATAAGAACCTTCTTTTAAAACAAACATCTGCAGTTCACTTGGGGTCTAGGGAAGACAAGACAGCCAACTACATGTACTGAAACTCTAGGCAATCTCCTATGATTTTTTTAATTTTTTTTTCGTAATACCAAGACGATATTTTGCTCCAAAGAAAGACCTAGCTTCTGGTGTCTTTACTCTGATCTAACTCAATCACTTTTTTTGGTGGTACTACTCAAAGAATAACCACAGTAATTTGTTTTAAAATGGTGGCACATCACCCAAAGAAGGTGGCAAAACATCTGTCCTGTTACTAGTTAATTGCAATAGGTTGTCATGATTTGTAACAGCTGCGTAAGGGAATATCAGAATGAGAGTGAGGCCCAAGGGCTTCCACAGCTAAGAGATATGATTTTGACCCACCTCAGCTTTCAAATGAAAATGGCTCTACTAAACCTCTGTAGAGCTAGATTTACCCAATAGGCCAGAGTGACTGATCCACTAGAAATAAAGTTGGGTTGTATATTGGAAGCTGTTATGTGTGAACGGGGAATGTAGCAATTGCAGATTCATAATGTTTGATTATAAATTATGTTCGAGGGCTCATTAAGGCACAAGAGCATGCATTTCATTACAAAAACCCAAGGATTTAGTACAGGTAAAAAGTCATTATGGCACTCAAAGGCATAATAAAGTCTAATCAATGCGGCATTCTTTCATAACAGTGAACTAATATGTATTCTGTTTCAAGCTTTACCCTAATAAATAGGCCCCAATGCCAGACAATGCTCCAAACAACTGTGAAATAGAAACACAGTATTTACATTTTGGCATTTCTCTTGTCTGTTGCTTGGCAAGAGGGGAGGGAGGTTCTTTTTTGGTTACAGCAAAATGCCAGTGATATAAAACACATTGTACAGTCAGATTACAAAAACATATTAAAGCAGGGTTTTGTACCTTTGTTCCTGTTGTATTATGTGTGTGTTAGAAGCATCTTTTAAGAACAAATGCATCTTTCCACTTCCAATAAGGTCACTCACCATGTTCCTCTCATGTTCTCCAGGAAATCATTACACGTTTGCACTGACGACTCCATTGTGCAGAGCTTTTCAAGTTAGCCTGAAAACCTACATAGTTGTACCACTGCAGTGCTCGAAAAGGCTAATTATCCTGTGTCAAGCACATTACTAGTGGAGTGGTGCTAATTACCTTTTTTTCTCTATTTGTTCAACTAATGAACTTAATTAGGTTCAACTTAGGCCCATTGTTTTTCACCTGTTCTTAGCTTGAAGCTTGCTGCTGCTTTGTCAGTTCTAATGAAGAGACTTAACTATTTTTTCCAAAAGTATTAGTTGTGCCATTTAAACATTTTAGCCTTCTGAGAGCTGGCAGGGGTGCCGAAGACTAAGGAACAACACAGCCTCACTGCAGCTCCTAGAAAAATAATGGAGCAAGTCCTGTCGGGTTACATCTCTGGGTGCATGAGTGAGAAGGAAGTGATGGGGAACTGTCAGTGTGGCTTGGCCAAGGGTGAACCATCCAGAGGCTGAACCATCCAGAGGGCAGAAGAAACATCAACAAAATGAAGGGGTTCAGGGGAGGCCACTGGGAGAGCAGGTCTCGAGCACTCAGCCTGCAAGGAGAGGCTGTGGGGCCAGGGCTTGTCAGGTGGGAGCAAAGATGTCTTCACAGCACCTAACTGCAGCCTGCTACATACAGAATTGGATCACAGCAATGGGGTCTTCACAGTGGTGCCCGGTGGGAGAGTGAAAGAAGCTGGCTGTAAAAGGAGATGTTCAGGCTGGGTTTCAGAAAGTTTTTCCCCACAAGAACTTCCAGGGAGCAAGGCTGGGGCACAGGGAGATGGTGCTGTCTCCCTCCTCGGAGGATTTTCAGACCCCATGGGATAAAGCCCTGAGCAACCTGGTCTAACCCCTTGGCTGAGCCTGCTCTGGGCAAGTGTTTGGCGTAGGGACCTCCTAAGGTTTCTGCTGGGATGAGGTATTGTGCAGTGCTTTGGTCTGCTCCATGGCATTTCATGACTTTGCGTAGAAGTGGAGAGTGCCACTCTCTGGCCAACTCTGGCAGCTTGGGGTCTGGAGAAATACATGTTAGCTGCTGCCAGTGTGCTGAAAATCCCTGTGTAGACAGATTACCCTTCCAGAGAAGACCATCTGTTTTACTGTTTTTTCCTGCGAAGTAGCATAAATTCCTTTAATCAGTCCATTTTCCATTTAGGACAGTGAGCTGTGCCACCAAAAAAAAAAGCTCCGTGGTATATGTCACCAGTGTATTTTCTACTGGGGTTAAACTACATTGTTGAGAAAAAATTCATAATGAATCACTGTGTTAAACCTTCAGTTTAAGAACCTTCTCTAAACTTACCAATTGTGAAGAAAAAAACCAATCCATTATCCACGTGGAACATGGAATGTTCTAACACAAGAGAAAAAGGGAAGCACAAATAGCTCAGATAATTCATCCAAGATCATACAATCTGTATCATAGCTAGGAAATGGATCCATTTCTATTTGCTCCTGATCTTATGACTTAGACATGGGACGGTTTTCCTTCAGTTGCTAACCACTGAGTGTATAACAAATAAAAACTTTGTAGTGTTGAAATGAAAATCCTTTACTTTCTATTGAACGAGTAGAAAACAGCTACCCATCCTTTTCACCATTTACGTGAGGTCAGGAATTTTCATGGCATGGTCATTAAAAATTAAAAAAAAAAAAAAAGCAGAGAAAGAAAATCACAGGCTTTTCCAAATGAGTAAAACTGAAGCATTGTCTAATTTTTTGTTGTGGAGTATGCAGTCTGGTTTTGACTGCAAAATCCTAAGAATCACTGCACTTTTTCCTATGTTAAATATGCACAGAAAAGTGCTGCTGAACTCAAGTCATCTTGTGGGACCAGAGTTAGGGATAGTAGATCAGACATGAATGTGAAGCAGCTTTTATTGCTGCTAACTCTAATCCACTGCCACCTGTGCACTACATGGGCATGGAATGGATGGGTTTCAGAGTAAGCAAAATGATGTCTTGATGTGCCATCATTTGAATTCCTTTACAGACTTCTTGATTTGGTCAAGAAATGTAACTTTTTCCTCTCCCACAGTTTCTTTACGCTGTGTTCCTCTTGCTTTTTCCTTATTACCCGAGAATCAGCCTAGAGCAGTATAAATCACATACGATTGAAGATCTGCCTTCAGCAAAAGAAAGCAACAGATACTAAGATACTAATCTTAGAAGTAAATTTCCCCTGCTTTCCATGGACTTTCATTTTAGTTAAAATTTAAATGCCTCAGACAGAAAAATCCTATGCAGATGCAAAACAACGTGTTTTTTTTATTATTATTACAGTCTACACAACCCTTAGTAAGTGTAAGGGATGCAAGCTTTATGCTTTACATTCTTTAACCTTCATTTAGCTCCAATTTTCATCTTTTGTGAACAATTCTTCCACTATCATGGGATGCCTCTTTCATCACAGTATTTTCAGTAACATCAACAAAAACTCTGAAAGTCAAGCCTACTACAAAGTATTAAGGACCACTCTGCAGGGAAAACATCAGTTCTACTGTATTTCAAATATGAAATATGATACTTGCAAGCAATGCAATCCTTGAATCTATTGTAATATAAGAAGCTGAGTGATTTATCACCTTCATCATGGCAATAGCTCTAGGAATAAAATTACTGCGATTACTTACTGCTGTTAGGAAATGAACATTCCCTCCCACATAGACTAGAAAAAGGTTACCTTCCTGAGTGAAGGGTATGTGTCCACATCAGCTACTGACAGATAATCTTTTGCCACAGTAGATTAAGTGGGTGAACCAGAGTTAATGTGTCCTGGCTTTTACCTTTGATGTTTTGCCAGTTCTAATAGTTCTGCATGGATAGAGTTCTGCATGAGTAAACAGAATTTTCCAAGGAATGTCACCTCAGAAGTGACTCTGTTTTTAAGATTTGCACCATTTACTCATGCATATTTGAAAAAAATGAAAACATTCCTTGAATAAGTAAATCGTATGTGGTGAAATATACAACATAGAATCATGCCACATTGCAGGTCCACCATTCCCAGTCAAATCCACATGCTGAACACACAGTTATTATACAAGGTGAACAGTGTGTAGGAGAGAGAAGGAATATGGAATTTGATATATTATCTGTAATATTCAATAACCATGTAAATAGGTGAACAGTACTGTAGTTATTGCACTTAAGATCTTGCCCTGAATTAGTGGGTAGATACTGTTGAGCCCTTTTTGAGGTTGTTTTGCTTCAGTGTTTCCACAATTTCATGCAGAGCTTCTTCATCAGCTGCATGATGCAGTTTTGGACAAGTCAGTCAGGCTATGCTCCTCTAGTTGACCTGGAATGAATGAAAATGTCTTATGGTATGTTGTGCATTTACTCTATGGCACTAAAAGCCCTGAAGCAGAAAACATTGGTAACTTCAAACTAAACTTTTTGTGTTTTACTATTACTGCAGGTCACACTACATCTGCACTGATGTCTTCTTTACCTGTTGTCAGAACTGTAGAGAATTTTATTTTTTTCCAAATTAAGGTTTGGTTCAGATTTTAACTATACCTATAATCTCAGTAGCATACATTGAAAATGCCTAATGACATTGTTAAAATTCATTTCCTTAAAATTCTCTCATTCTGGAACCCAAATACCTCTTCATTTCTCAGTTGCCAAGACAAATGGATCCTAACTGCGGATATTTGAACCCAAATACTTCATGGTGCCTAATAAGCTTTGGATAATAGTTTTTCTTGGTATGAGAGAAATTTAATAATACCATAAATAGCTAAAAGATTTTTACGCTGACTGAAAATTGCTCAGAACGTGGGATGCAACAGGAAGAGTAGAGAAAAGTGCTAAGATGATTTTTGAGAAGAAAGAGAAGAGACTATAGTAGGCTTAATAGTTAAGGGTATGTGAGATCTGTTACTTTGTTTAGGTTATTCCATTAGTTCCCACATGTACCTTTCCTGCTGAATTGCTCTGCTTGTCTTTCTTTCCCTTGGCATACAAATCTTTCTCATTTTTTCACCCACTAGATGCTTGAGGAGATCAGATTTCACTTTTTCACATGCTTCCCTTCAGTTTTTGAGCAAAATACACAGACGAGTCCAGGTACTGCTATTCCATTGTGATGAGTTGTGGAGTCTTCAGTTTTGTTTCTTTTTGTTGTTTTTCTATTGTTGCTTTTGGGGTTTTTTTATTTTGTGGGGTTTTTTTTTAGTTTTCACTGGCACAGCCTTTTGTGCCCATTTACAATAAGCTTTGGACCTCTTACTTTATAACAGCTCAAGAATGAGAGTCGCATCTTCATTCCTACATTTAGCATACTGTGGTTGGGGTATAAAGTAAGAAATAATTTCTGTCTAGCAAAGAGTTTGTAGAGCTGACTTAGAATTTAACTACCACTCTTTACATTGTTAATGACTTTTGTGCACATAATTTTATAGGTGCTGAGTACACTGTAGATGCACTAAAGATTGCCCTCTGAATCATGTTGTTCTCAGTTACTTCTTCGTATAGGTTGGATTTTTCCTTCTAGTCTAAAAATATTTCAATATAATAATTGTCATTGTATCCATTTTCTTCAGTGTGTTGATTGCTAGACTAATTCTAATTGAACGCTGTACCACAGGCTGCTAAAATCAACTATGCTTGTATCTAGGCAAAACAAAGACATCAGATCAAAATCTTATTTATTCTTAATTTAGAAACAAATTCCACCACGTTTATTCCATGTGAGTAGTAAATAAATGTAAGAGTAGCTTAAGCTCACCTTGAAAATTCATTGTGCAGCATGTGTAAGGGAAGCATATTTGGTCCATAAATTAGAACTGTCTGGTTGGAAACATGGCTACCAAAGCTGTCACTTGATCACCAGTTCCACTTACAATGTTCAGGTTTCCTCTGTTCCGTGACCCTGCCATCGTCTTCTCTTTTCTTGCGGAACAGGATAATTTAGTTTTCTAGAGCTGACCTGTAGAAAACTGACACAACACAATTCTCCTGATTACTGACTCAGCAACCTGAGTCATGTCAGAAAGTCACTGCCCTGGCAAATCTGTTGTAGAAACCCCTGCGGAGTTGACATAATGAATCAACCCTCCCTGCTGAGCTTTGCTGTGTTTTAGGGTGGGTTTTTTTGGTCTAAATGCTAAGCATCTGTCTGTGCTTCTGCTTTCCTCTTTTTCTGTTGTGAAGTTTTTACAAACTAACGGGAAATGTGCATCAAGCATGTGTGGTACTGTTCATTCACTTCAGGAACTCTGAAGGTACAAGTTGACCAAAGAAAATGTCAGCATGAATGAACATAATGTCTTGCAGTGATTACAGTTAGCTGGTCTGCACTTGCTGCACATTGCCTATTGCTTTAGTTTTTACATGCTTGATACACAGGATTTGTAAGAACTCATCAGAATAGAAGTTTCAAATAATTTGATTTAAAAGATCTTTCAAAAAAATGACAAAAAATTTGTCCAGAGAAGACAGAAAAAAGGAAGAAAATAATTCTTATCTTGCTGATATATCACTACTCCTTTAAATTGCTATGTTTTCAGAGATGGAGATGCATTATTAATAATTTATCATGTCATCCGTTATTAGGATATCATGTGTCATTAGTGTTCTCAGACTCCAGATTCTATATGCTTTTGCTTATCCTAATGTGAACTAACTCAGCAGTGTCAATATGAAGACTTAGATGTCAATTTTCTTGTGCAGGAAATAGAGAAATGATGACTGGCTATGGATCTGTAAGAGAAGTTTAAGTGTTTGTAATTCTGAATCTAAAAGACAATCACACAGATACAGAGAAAAAAAATTTGTGAGAGTTTCCTTTCCATTAGGGAGAACATGAGAGCAAACTGCAACAAAAAAAATCCTTCTTGAAATTGGGGTAAAACTAGTCTTTCAAGCTTCTCATAAAAAATGTAAAGGAATCAATCTGCAATAGCCTGTCTTTACAATTTAGTCTTTTATGGAAAGGCCACATTTCAAGGCACTTCTTGTAATACTTTCACAAACCAGCTGAGTACCATGGTTTTGTAGGAAAGTCTTTCATCCCTTACGAAACTGTCCACCTCCATATTAATAATTAAACAATTGCTAGACAGAAATTTATAAGGTAAGGCTCACAAACCATACTAATAACTTTCTCCATATCTTTTGGACTTCTTGCCTGCTAAATTAATTCTGTACTTGAGAAGTCATTTCTTAAAACTTTTTATCTGAAATTCCATATTCTCTTCAATAATTTCTTATTTCAGGAGTGCATTTGGTTTTGACCAGAAACTGTTAGGTTAAAAAAATGTCTGGTCTTGTCTATGCAGGAGCATCTCTGCATCCCTAAATTCTCTCTGATGAATCTTGATAGATTTACTCTGATGTCAGGAAGCATCAACATTAGCAGTAATGTTCACTCACATACATAGGCCTAGAAACATGATGAGTGCGTTTAAAAATATGAATAATACAGCTAAACACATTTGTTACTGGAACATATTTGCTTTGCCTTCCAGTCCCATTAAACTTGCCTTCAGACTCTAGACTATAATAATTCACTGCTTTCTTGCAGTTTGAGGGGTGGAAGGAAGCATTCATCTCCAAACTTGTAATTTTAGGGAAATTTTTTACTGGTACTTCCACCAAAATTATGCAGCTTTAGTTAAATTTTACCATCTGCAATTGGATTAATCTTCTCCAAACTAATGAAGTGTAATTTGTAAATGAACTGTTTGTTTCTCTGAAAGGATCGCTGCAGTCATCTAGCTGTGAAGTCTCCTCCAAATGGATGCATTGTTTATCAGGGATGTCAAAGTCTAGCCTTTTTGGGTTAGAATGGCTTTCTAGGGTTGTCACTTGGTGTGGCTCTTTGACAAAGACTAGGGAGGGCAGGAAAGGCTTCTGTTTCTGTCTGTTTGTTTTTTTGTTTTTCTCAAAGCCACAGTGAAGCAGAGGTGCGTGCTACTGTAGGTCTTCCATCTATCATTCGACAGAGTAAAAAGTGTCTTAGTGATTAGATCTCCTTATATAACATTTTCCTGTTACACATGCGTCATGCTGTGGTATGACAGAGGTGAAAGGTAAGAAGAATTGCTCTATGATTATAAAAAAGATCAAATATAAAAATTGCACTGTACCCTTAGCACAGTAATAACAACATGATACAGAGCTGTGGGACTGGTTAGCCCTGAACAGCACCCTTTTTTCAGTCATCTCTTTCTAATGTTTCTCCTGCTATTGGCTTATGATTCCAGAAATCTCAGTTTGTAATGGTTCTTTCAGCTTTCATGTAACGTATCCTCATTCTTCCCAGAAAATATTCTTCTCCCAGACTCTGATGTGCTTCTGTGTGTGCGAGTGTGTGTGTGCTAGTGTGTGTTAGATCTTGGGTTTGCAGAAAGGAGGGGGCTGGGGTTTTTTTTACATAACAGCAGGAGCAGCTCTATCTTGTTCCAAACACATATATTCTCCTGATAATAAAGCTGAGCTGGTTTATACACTTCCAACAGCATATATCTAAAGGGTAGAGCTGAGCCAACACTTGTGCTTGCATGCAGAATGCATGCAAAATGCATAGTTCAGGATGGCAAAGCTAATATTTAGATTGCTTTAGTTACATCAGTTCCTTATTCTCATGCTTTTAAACTTTGAGAATGAAATGTTTTACTGCTGCTAATATCTCAATTTGTGACAGTGCGTACAAGCTTCAGAGCAGCATTGAAGACTTTTCTATATTTGAGTGAATAAAAAATGTTGTCAAATGAGGTCCAAAATTTGTAATTTCTTAAGGCCCAGAAGCAGTTTGGGATTACATAATTCCAATTCCAGCAGTTTGGGATTGCTTACTCCTGGCTATTTTATACACAGAGAAGGGTGACTTTGAATGCAGACATTGAAGATCAATAAGGAAAAATAATGCAGCAACAGCTGCGATGTCAGTATTTGAAATTTTGGCCCTGCATGTCTTTAAATACGCTGCTAACTTGAAATCGGAAAACAGTCAAAAAAGTAACATATGTCACAAAATGTAGAATTTACTAATATATTCTCTCCCTTCTTCTTTACTAAATTGAAATGGCACTTATTTTCCCGTGAAATTATTTGAATGCAACTAAATTAATTCTTTATTTAACACTTTTGTCTCTCTACTTCTTTCTTAACTGCCCACAAATAAGTTATGGTATTCTCATATCTACACCTCAAATCTTTATATGTATTTCCAGTGCATTTTTCTCTTTATGTAGAGGTAGTTTTAGTGCTATTTTGGTATAGTTAGGTTTTAGCTACCAAAGTCATGTCACTGATTTTTTTTTTCCTCTGGTTAGTTTATTCTAGCAATATCCAACAAGAAATGAACAGTAACTCTTAAAATCAAATATGTATTTCAAATATGTGATCAATGAAGCTTACAGCTCACTTGTGTTTGTTCATGCTAAAATGGTTTGAGAGCTCAGAAGTCTGCAGAAAGAAAACAAAAGGCACTATAAACATGCCAAAGTGAAAATTAGTTCTGCTTTTGAACAAGCGTTAATGAAAAATGTTCCACTACCATTCACTTATTATAACACATTCACTCATTATAACACTTTCCTCTGCAATGCCAATCTGGACTTCACATTCCAGGAGACCCAACCCAGCTTTCCTGATGGGCATCTCGCTTCAGAGCTTGCAGCTGTCCTGCCAGTTTTAACTCTCACATCTCTACCTGAAGTTCTGCTAGTATCAAGATATCTTAAGAATAACCAATATATTGATATGAGTATAGTATCTTCTTCTAAGGCAGATAGTTGTTCTGGCCCAGGATCACATAAAGGCACTGTGTGAATTGGTGACAATTTTTTTTTCTACCCTTCACCTCCAGTTTAGCCTGGTGTCAAAGGGTATGGAATAAGTTATCTCCCTTGTCCTTCTTTAACTTACTATGGCATAGCTTATTTCCTTCTTTTGCACAAAGGCAGGCACTCTTAAGAAACAAGGCTCCACCTTTTCCCACTTCCCACTTTGTGCTGTCTCCAGCCATCTTCATCTGCCAAAGGACATTAGGCAGGTATTCCTTCTGTTCCCTGCCACGTCCAAAACTTAAACAGCATTTGTAAATGAAGTTAAATAACATTTGTAAGATGTGGTGGGCAAAATGTATTAAGCAAGAGCTGTGATATTAGCCTGAGCAACTAAGATTAATGAAGACGCCAATTCAGCACTATTTTACTAGACTGAGGGATCACATCCAGCGTCCAGCCAATGGGTAGAGGAATTTTCACAAGGGAGCATTTACTGCAATGGAGGAATAAGTGTGTTGGCAATTAGAGACTTTGCAGGAATGTAAAAGCTCAGCCCCTGGAATTGGATTTAGATGTGACTGTTCTATTTTCTGTGATTGATCAGGGTTGTGCAATGCCTGAGCTTTTCATTAATGGCACCAGCTAGATTCATGGGCTCTGCTACTTCAGCAGAGGGAAGGCCACTCAAATTCTTCTTCCATTCTCCTTTCCTTATTTCCCTGGAGTTCAAGGCTCAGCAATCAAAGTGCACATCAGCCAGCTGGAACTGAAACTATTTCTGTCTCAGTGAGTGGACTCTGAAAAAGCCCTGCTTATATGGATAGTTTGTATTGCTATTTTCTGTTGCTATTTATCTTATAAAAAGAAGAAAGAAAACGTCACCCACATTAGTCCTGCCATCCTGTAAGATACTATTTCTCATGCCTGTGCAGGCAGGTATCCCTATCATATGTTTATCATATAACCTTTCATGATTTTCTTGGTGTATGTGTCTCTTTCAAATACATATAAATGCTCTTTAGATAGACTGAAAGAGCTAGCTGAGGTCAAGGGTGATCTTCGGATATGGAAAGGACTATGAGTCATTTATTTCCTCATAAGCCAAAGGATTATCATGCTTACTGGACCATTGAAGGCCTTTCAGAATTTATTGCCAGAGTTTCCCCTTGGGTCTTATGAAAACTTTAATCATGACAGTATCTTAAAAAGAAAATAAAACAAACAAAGCAAAAAAAAAGAACACTAACAAAAACACCAACAGAAAGGTGATACTTGACTTATTTTCTTCATAAAGTTTTAGGGAGACAGCTGGCTAAAACTGAAGTAAAATGGAACTAAAAGGAAGTGGCATTTTTTTAACCTACCCCATAGGTTTTTTTGCTTACTGTTAGTACAGGTATGTATAGGCAAATAATTATCTTATCTATGGATGTGTAAATAATACCCTATCTTTTCTCACACAACATGAAGTCATCTTCTAAGGAACTTTTTCTTACAGTATTGCTGTTAATAAAAGCACAGCTTGTTCAGGCACCACATGAAGCTTGGTTGAGTGAAACTGAACAAAAGGAAATGGCATGTTATGAGAGCCAGAAAGGGCAGGTAAAGAACTGATACATCCACTTATTCTTTCTCCTGTTTTTCTCTAGACCACCTATCTCCAGCAGCTGCTTCTCGCTTTGTGCTATTTCTCTGGCTGCTAATGAAAGCTGGCAGCTGTCCTGCTAGATGCCTTATTCTTTTGTTAGCCAGTTGGACACTGCTGATGGAAGCAGCAGAATCGACCACAGAGGCGTACATTTTCACCTTCATGGTGTGCTTGAGCTCGGCCCACCAGCAATCTTGAAAAAACAATCCCCAATTCAAATTACCAGATGAATGTTTTCTTTTATTTATACACATACACACAGAGGCATACAAGCTTCACAGACCTTCTTTTTTACTCCTTAGTATAATACATGAGTAGATGGTACAGTATGCACTTGTATCAAAGCTGCAATTTGTCAAAGGGTGGGTTAAAGATGTATTAAAGGGGAGAACACCTACAACGGCCTGTGCATGAGGCAGTTTCTTTTTGCTCTTACTTCTGTGGTTGGCATATTATTTAGATGATCTCCAAAGAACCTTAGTGAATTAGCTGAAGGAAGCAACACAAAATTTTAACTTAAGTCAGGTAATGAAGTCTGCAGTTGCAGTTGGCTTCCCAGGGTGATTTGGCAGGACAGCATTATGTTTTCTCTTGGCCTTGGAAATCCTCGGGCTTAACTCACAAACTTTCACTTGAGCACTCACAATATCTGTTATCTAACTGATAAATTAAAAATGACAGAAGATGAGAAATGGAGAATGAGTTGGCTATTCTGAGTTCAGCAGTAAAGGATAGTAGCTCGGATGATTCACCTTCAAGGACCAAAGGCAGAAACAGCATCCCTTTAGATGATGAAAGCTTAGTGCTCTCCCTGAAGGGATCTACAACCCACTGTGAATTTAAGGGATATAGCATCCGAGGCTGGACTTACACTGAACTATGAGGGTCAGTGCTGAGCAGTTGGGAAGAGCCTCCTGCCAGCAGGAGTCCAGCAGGCAGCCAATGGCAGAGGTGGAGGAGTGGAGGTGAAAGCACTCCTTGGGTCATCACAGACGCACAGTGTGTGCATGCACGCCAGTGCTGCGAGTTACACCGTATAGTGATGTTACACTGTGCCAAAACAGAAATTATCTGTATTTTCGGCAATATAGCAATAAACGGTTCCTTTACTTCTTTTTTTTTTTTTT
>VXBO01002064.1:38007-52686 GCA_013400135.1 Rhinoptilus africanus
ATAGGGATATATTCGTGTGCTTTCAACTGCGGCACAGAGTTTAACTCTATTAACAGAACTAGTTAGCCCTCTTTTATATTCAAAAGTTGAGATCATACTTCTGAACATTGATACTATATTAAAGGTAGTTATGGATCTATTATAAATGTTGAATTTCCAAATAGACATTCTTCTCTTCTGAGGTACTTGCTAGTACCTAAAATTCACAGAAGTTGAATGTAATTTGCTGCCACGAAGCCTCCCCTCTTCAATGGTGTAGCTGAGTAACCTTTCCTGTAAGTTTTCTTGTCACCAAAGACATGCTTTCTGGAACATTTTGTCACTGTGAGCATTTCATTCTCCCTGATGGTATTACATCATGTCACACGTGGTATCTTTGGGAATGATGTAATAGCACAGCAGTTTGTCATGCCACAGGGAGAAGCATGTCTGAGAGGGTGCTATGGCTATGGAAGGGACACTTATTTGAAATCTGTCTTTAATTACCAGGAAGACTTGAAGCATGAGCAAAATGCTATTACTTATTAGGAAATGCTTCATTGAGGAAAAGCTAATAATTCAGTTCTCTATGGATTAATTAGAAAAGGAGTCCCGTCCAGGACCCACAATTGTTTACTTGAATAGTTTTCAAGCAAACTACAGTGTTTCAGCTGGGCTCTAATTGTGCCTGATGGACCCATTACTTTATAATGGGAGCAGTGTTGTACAGTTGTTTTCCTCAGTGATTAATTAAACTGATGAGATAGTGCCCAAATCTTACTAGCAAGCAAGACTACTTGAATTTTTCACCATTTCTGTCAGAGGTGTTGTGTGTATATTAGTCAAAGCTAGTGGGTCTTCTACCCCTCACTTACTGGGTTTACAATACCAAGACAATCCAGACTGGGGAGGATCTGCGTTCCTCATCATGACTCAGCCCTGCAGTTCCCCACAGGGGATCTCATAAGGCTCTGGAAACCTCAACTGCTTTTCAGTTAGGCTTATTTCCTACAAAGGTAGTTTTCTGAACAAGGTTAAATGTGCAGCACTTGTGAAAATGCCAGTGCCTGCAGCCAAAAGCACTTAAAAGACAGGAAAGCTGTCACTTAACTGCTGTCCACTTCAGAAAGCATTAAGGGCAGCAGGAAGCCAAAATGAATGGTAAGGTGATTGCATCTTTTACAATTTCTTTTCATTGCTGCTACTGCTGCTGGCCTCTCAGTGATCTGACCCTTTATTATTTGATCTTTTTTTTCCCTTCTTTTAATGCTGAGTGTTTCTGCAACAAGATCACCCTGGCAAATTTGGTTGTGTAAGTGCAGTAAATGTAGGGGAAGAAGGGAGGGTTGCAGAAAGAGATGTTCTTGAAACTTTTCATGGGAGCTCACAGATGGCTCAGAAAAATAAAGAAGAAAAAAGTAACAATTTAAAGGCTGCTCAGTGGCTTTTAATACATTTCTGAGAAAAGAGGGTGAATATTTGCCCTATGTGGGTTCTGAGTGAGAAACTAATGTATCTGCAATCTTTAATTGAAATTGTTACAATATTTGAGCTGAATTGATGCATTTCCATTTTTAGTGTGTATAGAACTGTCTTTCTAAGAGACCTTTGTCCATACTCAAAGTAGCCTCAGTTACAAGTTTATTTGCTTTTGAGGCATATGAGATCTATTTTTATTGTAGATCAATTAAGAACTTTGTATGAGGTCTGATGTGCTTAGGCACATTATTGTTTGTAAACACAGCTACCTCTGATCAGCAAATCATTAAATGAAATCTTCACTCACAATGAAATTGATGAAGACAAAAAGTCTTTTTTGAGAACTGATCAATGCTAAGTGATCAATTTGCTGAGTCAATGCAGGTGATGTTATGATTTGTGAGTTACAAAATTATTGTGGAACTGGTGTTCTTACCCCCACCCCACTTGTCTTTCTGTGTGGTTTTTGTACCAAACCCCAAAACACTATACAGAATCCAAGACCACACGCACGCTGTGTCCTGCAGTGCATTACAGGCAAACACAAAGTTATATAGTCCATACAGCACTCTGTGTTTATGTGACTGCAGTGCTTACAGGATTGAAACTACGCGCAGACTCATTATCACCCAGCTCCACTCAGATATGGGATATCATAGTGCTGATATACTCGTGTTTCAGAGGGCACTTGTGAAATTAAAAAAGAGCAAAAATGTTTTCTATCTTGCTTTCACTGTCCAATGGAGTCATAGAAAATACAGGTGGGGAAAAGCCCTGTAAATTATTAAGGCTCTTGCTATCATTCAAACAATGGTGGAAGCATTTTAAACTGCTTTGAAAACTTTACCAGACGGGTCTTATATTTAAAAAGGTTTTCACATAAGTGGCTACCTTTTATTCAGACCTCTGATACCAGAGATAAAATTTGCAAGGAATATCACTGGTATATCTGAAGATCCTGTCTGAAAAGGCTCAGTATTGTAAGTACATCTAGGTGTAGAACAGTCCATGGAGTAAAGTTTTAAAAAAAAAGGCCACGGGGGAAAGCTATCAGTGATGATACACAAAAACCCCACAAATTTTACAACCTCTTATTTTATTCTTACAAAACACTGTTTTTGCTCAGGGTTTAATTATAGAACTCATGCAAATAATTATCTATGTGTAACAGAATGCTTAGGAGTAATACCCATGGATAAGGTCTTCTTTACAATGTTAAATCTATGGACGATGAGTCTTCTATGACAACCTAATTTTCCATAGGAAGATCAAGAAGTTTGTGATTTTCACTCTACCTATCAAATCTGTAATGATCTGCAGCAAAGAGTTACAGCAAGAAAACAAAAAAGCGTAATCTGAATTCAGAATGTGTAGTTTTATTTGGTTTATTCAAGCTTTTCAACTTATGAAATTAAAATTAGTATACATATTTTTTCTTCTGTCCACAGAAGACTGAAATAAGTATGAAAGCCTGATCATTCTTGGAAATATTAAAGGAAGAAGAAGAAAGATATGGGAAACCATTTGAATAGACAAATACAAAATATTTTATAAATATTTTATAAGTAGCACAATCACCTTGTGTCAGACTGACCTTTTTAGTCATTGTTTTTGTGTCTAAAGAGTTGTTCTCCTTTACCTTGAAAAAAAAATAGCAGATTCAAAAAATACCACACTTTTTCAATAGTGCCCCACAACTGAATTATGGGAAAAACTGTGCTTGGATTTGTGCTAATATTTGAGAAACCTCAAAAAACATGAAATTTTCCTTCTACAAGAATAAGCTAATCAGTGAGAAAGACAGGCTATTCCACAGTATATTTCTCCACATGGTAATACAATGTTGTTTTTTGCAATCTGTCACCAGGCATATTTCCCAATCCAGTTTGTCTCCAGTACCACACAGAGTCATAAACATAACAGCAGGCAACCCCTTCAAAGAACTTGAGGTCAAAACATGTAGTATACACATCAAGGGTTATAAGTAAAAACTGATGGAGTATTGAAGAATACAGATAGGACAGTGACCTCCTTCGAAGTCTAGTAGAAAGTGCTGAATGAAAACATGTACCCTTACTTTAATCTCTGTTCAGTCTCTTGAACCACAAGCCTATCTGACCTCAATGTTTGCAAAACCATAAAAGCCATTTCCATTTACACCATTTCTGTACCGCAAAACTAGTAGATTTTGCTTTGCTGAGTTGCTCACCACAAAGCTGTTCAGCTACATCAGGGGGAGTGCGAATGGGAAGTGCACGCAAGCAAGTACACCAGCGATTTTGTTTGAAACTGTCCTCCTACATGAATAGCTTGGGTGCTGCAGGTTTTTGGTGTGGGTTTTTTTTTTTTTTTCAAATTTGTGAGTGGATGATACTTTCATCAGTAAGTCAAACATGGCATTACTGTCTAGACAGTATTGTCAGGCTCAACAGGACAGGCCGAGACGTGCCAGTGAATGCACTTATTTCAAGGCTAAATTAGTGCAGGTTCTCACTGTCAGCAATACCCCATTTTGTTAGCTCAAGATGTAAATTCATCTGAGTGTGACAACTACTCATGTTTACAGTCATCTTGATGTAGCCCTTCCATTTCATAGCCAGGTTGTACTGACTTTCTTCTTGCAAGGATTTCACCTGCATTTCAACGATGGTTTGCATCTTTGGAGAGAGGGTATGGGAGGAATGACGGCCAAGGTTACCACTGAAGATTTTTATGAAAACCAAAAGTTTGCATGAGATGTGCCCTCTCCCACAAAGTGATTCAAATCGGGTCTGTTGTGTGAGAGGACTCTCATGAGGAGGGAAGCAGAAGCTGCAACCTACACATAGCAGGGGAGCAGTGGTTTGAGTGATCTTATACAATCAATTTGTTGCTGTTTCCTGACAAATGAACCTGCCCTTTATTAGCCCTGCACATAGTCTCTAAAGGCAAAGCACTGCTCATGTAATTCTTCCCTGCAGTTGCAAAGTGCACTTGTTATCCTTCAAAGTGCTCTGTTCTTTAACAGCTTTTAAAAATGAATGGTTACATTTATTCTCTTCCCCCACATCCTTTTTTTTTAAAAAAAAGTTTATTTGCCTTTTACAATTGAAATGTCCATGGACACAACTGAAATGTGCATGGACCTGCAAAGATTTCAAAGTGTGTCCCAGAGTCTCTCTTGTTTTATTGGGATTTTGCTGCAGTTTAGGAAACATGTTCTCCAAGCTATAGAAAACCGGAAGAGCAATCCACCATCTGAGCTTCAGAAGTCTGAAGTATGTTGGTGGAGTCCCATTTTACCCCTGGTGTCACTGCACTCCTTGTCCACCTGCCAGGTAGATGGAGAAGCATGCTTAGAGATAGAGGACTCTCCCATTTTCCCATTTTCATGGCTTCTTTTATCTTTTGATCTTCTCCTCTGATTTTAGTTAACCTCCTATGGGGAGACTGTAATACTACGAAAGGACTAGACATAATCCTCCGGGAACAGGTAACCCAGGGAAGATGTGGATGTCCCATCCCTGGGAGTGTTCAAGGCCAGGCTGGATGGGGCTTTGAGCAACCTTGTCTCAGGGAGGTGTCGATGCCCATGGCAGGGGGTTGGAAAGAGATGATCTTTAAGGTCTCTTCAAACCCAAACCATTCTATGACTCTGTGATTTTGTACTGTCATTTCTTCTTGGCAGGTCCACCTGCCTCCCTACAAATTTTTCCACCATTTACTGTCTTTTTGTAGCTGCCTATGTCAATAAAGATGTCAGCAGTGACTCTCTGAAAGTATCTGAATTTCAGCTTTTGGGAAAAGTGTATACCATTGAAAGCTGTGACAGGTGTCCATGTTTCTCTAAAAAACTAATTGCAAAAAGACCAGTTTTTGAGAACAGGGAGTCTGAACCTAGTACTGTCATTGGTTGTATTGATGGAACCCCCTTTCTCCCTTGAATGATTGCCAAAGTGTAAAAAAAAAATTTAATTCCAAACCTTTATGTTATTACTGTTATAGCAGATTTGGACATTAAAAAAAAATGAACAATGCAACGTGAATGACTATCTAGTCTTTTCAGAATCAAATATCACAATTCAAGAGAACAAAGCACTGCAGAAAGATTACAATTCACAATAAGAGCCAGATGTCCCTGAGAAAAGGAAGAACTTACTTCCTCTTTTCTGAACTCTCTCAGAGAAAAGCTAACAGCAGGTCACTTCAAATTAGTCATGGAAATGACCAGAAGAATTAATGGTATAGTCCTGATGTGAGAAGGTGCAGAGGCTGAACTTCTCAGAAGTTGTTTGCTGGTTTAAAGAAATCACCATGATGAAAAGATCTCTCATCTTAAAATTCTTGGAAAAGATAAATTAATTTTGTTAACTGCTTGGATTTGGTAATAGTAATCAATCTTGAGAAATATGAATTAAGAAACTCAGATAAATTTTACAAGGATGCTTGAACATTCATTCGGCATTCAGAGCTCCCAAATTCAGTCTCATACCCAGCACAGAACTGAGAAGCAGAACTTCTGCTTTAAAGTCTACAGGCATATAACAAATATTCTTGCATTTACTCTGGGCTGAAGCTTCTCAGTTTTTGCACATCTTTTACCCCCTCTCAGATCTGTTAGAAATAGTCCCTTGTAACAGCTGATATATGTTTAAAACATAAATTTTGAGTTAATTGACTCACCAGACCAAGGCAAGCGACTTCTAATTGTTTATGCTATGTCCTTCCATAGCTTCTCTGTAGCATAAAGAAGCCTACAAGAGTATACTAAAGGCAAAATAAAAATGTCTTGTGTTTTTAGTGAGAGAATTGTGAAAATAAACAACAGGTAAAAATCATAAAAGAATTAAGTTCCAACATTTGCAGGGATTATGATAGAATGGCAGAGACAAAACGTTACATAGTTATAAGCTTGTGTGGCATACTCTGTCTATATGGTTAAGTAAAATAGGCCCAGCCAGCAAATTAGACCACTGGGTCACCAATACTGTCAATTATTGCTTTCTCCCTTTGTCAGACAACACTGAGAAAACACCCAACTATGCTTTGACATGTACACTTACCAGGGACCATTCTCACCAGGCAACAACTCTATAGACAAAATGTTGCCAAGTTCAGCTCCATCTGTCATACTGTGCCTGACATCACCATCCCAGTGTTCTCCCTCAGCAACTTCAGCAGTTACTCTCTCTCCTTGAGAAGATCCCTTTGGGATAAGGAAAGTGAATGCAGAATCCAGGCTGGACAAGATGATATAGGCACCATGCGCCTCAGGCAGAGTCTTCGGTTGGCTGTGAACAAGCATAAAGGAAGGAATAGAAACTAGAAACAAAAACTGATGTAGAAGTGGAGCCAAGTCCTAAATCTAATCAGGGATTTGTGATAGATGGACCCACACTGTCTGAACAGGAACAACACTTCATAAATTAAATATTCATTAAAAACGTTGGCCCTGTGTTAGTGAGACCCATTAAAAAGATTTAGTGGAAAAAAATGCTTGTGCTGTGAGCAGACCTTAAGTATGTTGGTAATCAGAGTCTGTAGGGATTCACATTCTCTAAAGAGTTAAAGTCAAGACAAAGCATAGGCTAGATGCTCTTTAAAAAATAATTTTCTGCTTGTTTACTGAGTGGTCAGCATTCTTTGTGGGAAAAAGTACTATGCATTTAAAGGCTGTCATAACACATATACCTAAAAAGGAGGAAGTACTCTGCCAACCTTGAATTTGGTATTTCCCAACTTTTTAGTGTTTTTCTCTGCAATCTTGATTTCTTCTCTAAATGAAATGAAATGATGGTTTGGGTTTTAAAATACATGTAACTATTTTTCCTTCAAAATGTTCTGTGTTGGTTTTGATTTTTATGCAAAACTGAATATTAAGTAGACTTGCATATGTCTGTATGTGTGTTAGGAGTGCATATATACAGTAACTTAGGAACCAAATGAACTTGAAAGAATTATAGAGCAAGTCACATGCCCCACAAAGAAATGTTCCTTACGTATAGTAACAGCATTTAAGAGTTTGAAACAAATTATTTCTGAAGCAACCCAGCATCACAAAAGCACAAATGGGAAAAGTATTATTAAATGAAACATGACAGCAAGCTCAGAACAGGAGCGTCTGGTTTTGTCCTGGTGTTTTTAAGGAATAATGTATTCACAGCATAGTGAATTTTTCTGAACTTTTAGTACATGAAACCTAGGGGACTACATGTCAGAGAGGTTCAATTAACCAAAACATTATTACTCAGAGATGCTTGATTTTAATGACCATATTCTTGAAATTTTAAAGTGAGTAAAACACATTTCACTATTTCTAGTATGTAAACCACAATGCCTTGGAGACAAGGATGACACAAGGAATTGCAGCTGAAGAATATGGTTGATTTTTCATGAGAGACACAGAGGAGGAGCAGTGAGTTTAAATTGCCTACAAGTTTGAAGAGCTACACAGGTTTCTGGGGATAGTTTGATTCTTCAGTTATTGAAAAGAATGCTTTCGGTATTAAGTTGGAGATGACTTCCTATCATCTCAGCTTAGAGTGGGACTGAAGAATCTAGGTTTTGGCTTGCTTTGTTTGTGTCCAAATATAAGGAACTATTGAAAACTGTACATGAAGCTCTGTTGCTGGGTGTATTCTCTGTTATCCTGAAAGTCTCTGTTATTTGAATTCAGAACACCAATTTCCTAAGTATATTTATATAAGTGGTAGACTTTCTGCTTGAGACAAAAGTATGTCTGCGTATCCAATACTGAGACATACAAGCATAGGAGAACTGATAATGCTGCTGTTGCTTCCATCTTATAAAAGATATCAGGCTGCCTAGTACAAACATTCAAAAATCAGACTGGGGCTGCAGCTGAGATGTTTTGAGCTTCTGCCCACTTTCAAAGACTTGAAAATTTTAAACTTGTTAAAGTGAAAGTCCCACGTGATCGTATGACTCAGGAGAAGCCTATGTGAAAATATATGAATATTAACTCCCATGGCAGTTGTGATAAAGTTTCCCCTGGGGGACCCTGATGTAGTACCTATGTAAGGACTAAAAAAGAAGGAAACAGTAGAGGAGAGAGACAGACACAGATATAAAGCAGGGAAGAAGTTTTGGCTCTCTGCTAACTATCTGCATCCAGTAAGTAGAGCTGCAGCTGTGGTATAATTATGGTATATGCAGACCCTTCCCTGGGGGTCTTCTCCAAGTGCAACTCTGAGTGGCCTCTGCTCCTTTTAACTGTATTCAGTTCAGTCACGCAGAGTTTAGTCCTAGCATGATAAGGAACTGAGAGCAAAATCACCTCTTATTTGGTCGCCAGCACTCACTAGCTCCCATGCATATAAAATGTAAGAGTGTTTTGTGAACAGCTGCAGAGAATGGCTAAGAAGAGGTGGTAGTGATCTTAATTGTTCTCAGCTTACTGCCTAACCAGTAGCATCTGTTAGCCTCACTATGCTTTGCACTACCCAGCCTCATTGGTGGGGATATTTCTTTGTATTGCACTGCATTCTAGAGCTGGGTTAATCAAAACTGAGCCCTGCTTGTAGTCACTGCAGACCTGTCTGGCCAGAGTTATCCATCGTAGTTGATGCGCACTGCATTTCACTCAGTTGTAGCAAGAATCTTGCCTTGGCATTGATTCACAGAGAAAGAAAACATTGACGGTGAATAGCAATGGAAGTGGTCTAATAGGGTCAATAAGGATATAGTAATAATAATAAAAATCCTGCTTGGCGTGCAATTTTGTCTTGAACAGAGGGTTGAATAATAGTTACCTACTCATAGAGACAAGGTTATGGACTCCATTCTCTAGCAGGAGCAGCTATGTGAATGGAGTCTGGTACATAGAGGTTAAGCCTATGACCCAGAGCTGCTTTCAGCCACTGGAAATAACCTCCTGAAAGAGCAGCAGCAGCATATGGCTCCTCAAAAGGATTTTGCAGACTGCAAAGTGGGAGGGTGGATTTTTTTTTATGAGATTAGATCCCATCTGCTGGAGCTGTGTTAGTTTGGTAAAACTGACCCTTTAGCTCAAAGTTCAATGCTGATATACCATGCTGCCCTTTGGATTTCCAGTGTGATTATTTGATCTTTTTGTAGATCTTTCCTAATAAGCAGCAAATTGCTCGTGGACTCCTCCAGCACCATTTCAACTAGGTTTATATCTTTGATCTTTTGACATTCTATAGGTAAATTAAAAATGATTGGGAGGAATTAAAGCAGGAAAACAAAAATTGCCTTCCCACTTTCTTATTAGTAGAGAGGTCTATGAAAAATAAGTTCTAAACACTGCACCCCCAAAGCTATGTGTCATTAGAAATTAAAACTTGCCTATATTCTTATATAAAAATGAGATTTTTGAAGGCAGTTTCTACTGGTCATGCAGGTCTCTGAAGCTCAGCAGAATAAGATAACTTCACAAGGAAATGAAATAATAACCAACTATGATTCCCCAGTGCATTTTTTCTATCACATCTCCTTTTTTTAACACATCTTTTTTTTTTTTTTTTTCCAGCAGACACTATTGAGTAAAAAGCTAAGCCTATCCCCCCCTTCCCATTATGTTCTCTGGTATGTTTCAGAAGCTCCCTTTATATTATACTTTTAATACTCTGTTTCTTACCAGATGTTGGGAAGCCATGACTTCTCCTTTCATGTTATTCTGTTGAGTTCAGTAAACATTTCTATTAAACATAAAAGTCTTTATGCATGTGGGTACTAGCAAAGAACATGTCTTCCCCAGTTGGTACCTGATTTCAGTCATGGCCATTACTAAGTGACGCTGGAAGTCAGCAATTCATTCTCCGTATGACAAAACCCAAATCCCAGAAGATTTCCATACCCTGCATGTGTGCTACACAGTTCAGTGGAGAGGACAGAGCAGTGTGGGACAACCTGCTCACTCTACAAATGGCTTGCGAGACCGTGAGTAAGCAGCTTGCATAGTGGCGTGGTAGTCTCAGAGCTGCCCATGAGACCTCTGAAACCTCATCAGGGAGAGACAAAAAGCACATATTTTTATACCACTTTCCTGGACAAAACCACACATGCCCCTGAAGATATACAAACCCACATCCTTTTTTTTTTCTAATTTTTTAAATTCTGTGCTACTGAGCAACGTAATTATCTAAACTGTACTTAGTGGAATGATGGACAATGATATTTCTTTACTTTGAGCCATCTTCACAACTTTATTCAAAGTAATTGACCATGTAATTGTACTTGTTATGAGAAGGAAAGAGGGAAAGTACAGACATGTTTTTTCCTGAAAATGTGGTAAATACAGAGAGTATGTTGTGGTGTCACAGGATACCACCACCGTGGCAGTAAAGACTGTGACGACAGGAGTTGTAGGTAGAGCACTGGAGAAGAATAGTACAAATGTGATAATAGTTCCTGGGGGATACGTGCATTCTAGTAAGTGCAATAGTAGAAGCAATTACATGATGGTAGAAAGCAGCAATACAGGTGTTTCTTCTCCAGGCCTCAACTTTCATGTGTGCTTGCCTTTGCGGAGAGGCAGGTCAATGGAGAGAGACATCCATTCATTCCCAAGTAGATGTGTTTGTGTACGTCTCAGAGTGAACCTTTCTATTTCTATGACTAGATCATCTTTTCAGTTTACCAAACACTGGGGGTGTAACTCACTAGTTTTTCCTGGAGATAAAAATGCAGAGTATGCACATCATATGAGAGAAGGAGGCACAGTAGGAGAACATAAAATATAGCTTTGTGGTATATCTTATTTAACTGTCTGCAAGTAAATGCTGGTATTTTGTTCAGTATGGTACCAGTAATCTTATGGTATTTTAAGGGCAAACCAATATTCTTACGGCAATGTCAAACACTCATACCAGACATTATCCAAATTTTTATCCATTTCACAGCAATAAGAAGTCATAGCTCTGCTGGGTTAGACTAGACATATGTGTAGCCTTCTGACTTTCGACAGTTCTTTCTAACAAGCTATACTTTTCATTATGCAATTCAGTGAAGTTCTGTAAAATGATCTGTGAAATTGAGAAATTAGGGAAAAAATAAAAAAATTACTAATAAAGTCTAATGTATGATTCACAGAAATTGGAAAACCCAGCACTTTTTCACACATCTAACTTGTCATTGTGCTTTATATCCATTATCCATTCATCTTTAATGTGAAATGTATCCTCACACACTGTCAGTAACTTCCTTCTTCTTGATTCTGCAGTTTTCAGGTGGAAATGTTTTTGTTATATATAAAATTTAAGGTTGAATTTTAAAACACACAACTAAAAAAAAAAAAAAAAAAGAATATAGAGGTGACAATTTTAGTACCTCAAGACATTTAAAGATTTTAAGGAAATGTCAATCTTTCCCCTTGTAGAAAACCATCACATACATGATGCTTTTCTTTTAGGGCAAGAGTGAATAAGAAACAGCTAACCTACACATGCAAGTTCAACATGTATACAAACCCTATTATTTTTTAAAGCAAGAGGTTAGTTGGAACACATTGTAATAGAAAGGGAAAGAAGTGCCTTGTGCAGTACAGAAAGATACTTAAAAAAAACTTTATATGATTTAAAAATTACAACCACTTATTATCCCCTATGACATTATAAAATCTTGCCTATGCACTTTCATAAAAGCACATGTATGCCTTCCCTGAATGTGTCCTTTGCCTTTTCATAGCTGCTAGGCAATTTCCAGATAACCACTTCAATCTTTCTGATAGTATCAGAAAGCAGAAATTGGGCAATTACTTAAGAAATACCTTGAGAAATTTATTGAGAATTTTTTTGAAACTATCAGTTGTTATCTGCTAGCTTTTTCTACCTTCATCCTTTTGACCACTTTAGCAGCTTGGTTGTTGCACCTCTGGCTCCCACCCAAAGCCACTAGCTTTTGGGGAAGAGATGCATGGAACAGCAGTGTGATGCTTAGGTTGCCGTAGGGCAGTTGTAGTTGTGATTCTCCTTAGGCTCTTCAAGTAGTATATATGTATGCATATATATTATTGTATATGTCCTTACTTTCAAAATTCAGAAGGAAAGTGATTTTTCCAAATATATAATCAAGCAAATGTCAGAGTTCATTTGAAGTTTTTATGTACTTTTTGGACTAGCACAAAAAGAAGGAATTTGTAAAAGTGTAGAAATAACTACTAAATGGGCTAGGGTTTTGTTTGGTACTGGCCTCTGTGAAGATGAAGCCATACAACTTAATGAAGTACTATCCTCTGAAAATAAGCATAATTTGATACGTATGTAGATGGTATCTGCTTATAGAAGACTGCTGGGCTTTATTTTTCTCAGGAATTGATGGGAAAAGAAGAACATAAGGAAACGTGTTTCCACAGGACTATAAGACACTCAGATTTGCACTGAGTAGGATGTGATTCTTAACTGAAGCAGTTGCCAAAAACCTTGCTATAAAGATTAAAAATGTCTGTCACATGTTAGTGTGGTGGGGTTTTTTTCAAGGGAGAAACATTAGATTATTTAACATATCAACTACTGCCTGAAAAAAAAAAAAAAAAATCCTTGCTATTAATGACAACTTCATTAGTAAAAATGCTTTGAGCAATTTTTCTTTAGGAAGGCTTCTCTATTTCTACTATTTCTAGTCTACAGCTACAGACTACTACCTTCCAATTTTGATACAAAATTAACTAACCAGGTAGGGTTTTTGAAAACCTCAGCTAAATTTTAAAGAATCAGTCTGCCATGATAATAAAAAAAAAACATAATTGAGAAATCTGTATTGTGATGTTTCCAGGATGTAACAGTTAGCTTAGAGTATTTGAAAAGTGCTACAATAGAAGGGAAAAAATGACTCTTAAAAATCTTAAAAACTTCTCCTGATGCCTAATACACACCATTTTGTGCTTGCTAACACACATAAAAATAATAATTAAAAAAAAATTCTCGAAGATTTTTAAAGGAAACTCTGATCTTAAAAGTAATAATTTATTACTAAGAAAAGGGATATTTCTCCCTTTGTCTTTTTAATAAACAGCAGCTGAGTAAAAGCCTAAAAGTTTCAGTAGGAAAAGTAGTAGGTTCAGGAGGTATTTGAAGTATCAGTACAGTTACACTACAATTTGTTACTACAACTAATGTTTTGTTTCTGACATTTGACAGGAGGTAGCTGATGAAACCCTGCAAAACCTTGACCTGATAAAGGGTAGCAGATCAGCAGATGTCAGACTAGTTCTCAGGTCCCCTGTGAGTAATTTGTCCTTGTATACTGATATTTTGGGTGTCTCTGTCACACCTCAAAAAGGGTGACTGAATTATTTTAACCAGCCAAATAAAGCTCAAAATCTGATGAAATCTGAATCAACTCTGTCCTGGTGCACTGTTGGATGGAAACATAGTGCAGGTTCCCTTGCTCTATGTAAGATATGTATTTGGTGCTGCTTGCTTGTCTGATGAGGGACTGAGAAGAATTAGCAGGATATATCACAAACAGCAAATATTATGGTATGTTTTAAAAAAGACATAGTTTTTGCTATTGTAGTTCATAACTATGTAATTCTAAGGTGTTTGAACCAAACTTCAATTTTAAAGTTCAGAATATACAAAGGTCTGTGAAAGGAGAAATATGAATATGTTTTCACCATGTTGGCAATGTGATTATTACTCCATAATTATAAAAAAAACATTAGTGAATAGATGTAACCAATAGTCAGTAAAAAAGTGTTGAGATTTTTTTTATCTATATGCCACTGTAATGTATAAGCACACTTTTATGTATGCTCTGAAAAGCTGACTATAAAGCATAGCTATAGTCTTCTTTGATCAACAGGAAATGACTGTACTCTATAATCAACAAAAAAAATATTCATAGTTTGTATCAGATAGTGCTCAGAAGTCCGATTTCCATCTGCATTGCAGCCTTTCAATGAATGAACTCTAAACTGAGTCTGAAGTGTCTTGAAAGCTTTGCAAGTACCGCCCAGGTAAATAAATAAATAAATGGGAAAGCCCTTAGTATTTTCCCAGTTTTCTCACTTAGGAGGTAAGAAAAAACTTGCCTTACAACTAATTCAGTTTATCTCCTTTAGATTTCTTGGATCAAATTTTAAGAAACACTTCAATTTTTGCCAATAAAATTCATCAGTTCAAAGCCCATGTTATAAACAAGTCCTGCCAGCTCACATAATGCTATCCAGTTACATGAATCTCTCCGAAGAGCAAGTCGGAAGAGAAATGCAAAGTCACTCAGGACAAATTCACTGATCACAGTTCACTGACCCAAGTG
>VXBO01002064.1:68374-79299 GCA_013400135.1 Rhinoptilus africanus
AGTGCAGGACCCGGCACTTGGCCTTGTTGAACCTCATACAATTGGCCTTGGTCCATTGATCCAGCCTGTCCAGGTCCCTCTGTAGACCCTTCCCACCCTCCAGCAGATCAACACTCCCACCTAGTTTGGTGTGGTCTGCAAACTTACTGAGGGTGCCCTCCATCCCCTCATAAAGATCATTGATAAAGATATTAAACAAAACTGGCCCCAAAACTCAGCCCTGAGGGACTCCACTTGTGACCGGCCTCCAAGAAGATTTCACCCTGTTTATCACAACTGTCTGGGCATGGGTAACTCTCAGCCGGCCGCAGCAGCTCTGTTCTGCCCCCACCATGTGAGGTAGGGGGAGAGCCAGGACCGCCAGTGAGAGGAGGAGACCCTGGGTGGAGAGAGTCAGCATAGGGCTGGTAACAAAATACCATTTGTATATGTGCGGTTGGTGATACCACTGCGGGCAGTACTACACACATACTGAACTTGCCAGGTGCATGACACAATGTACTGAGCAGAGAGAAAGTCAAGAATAGCTTTTATGTGAGTTATGGGATTTATGAAGAGTCTGCAGCTAACACTTAGTTGAAAGCTAAAAGGCTCTGAGCAGTCCATGCTGTCATGGCAAGAGACTGTCAGCTCCCAAAGGGCTTACAGATCAATTATGCAAATGAGGAAAGCGGTGAGGGGAGGACAGTGTTGAAGAACTGCGAATGACCCAAGACCAAGAACTGAGAATGACTCTGACCCAAGTGGAGAATCAATGACAGAGGCCAGGCACGTGCCTGTATTTCCTGAATCCCAGTCTGAGCCTTAAAACCTTTCTGCACGTGCCAGTGGCCTTGCTATGAGACACCAGTTTTTTTCACAGCCTGCAAAGATTTACTGTTTAATGAAAAGGATTAACATATTTTTCCTTCTGTTTGAATTATAGATTTTGCCATAAACAGTCTGCTGTTAAGCAAAATTTTTCTTCATTTTTGTGTTTAATTTAGCTAAGATGGTAAGTCCTATTTTATATATGGGTTATTATTGAGTGGTACAGAACAGGAATAATTTGTCCAACAGGGTAATAAATTAAGAGTTGAACCCAGAAAAATACTGTATCTTTCATCTTTCATCTTTTTCCTTCTCTTCTGATCTTTTTACATCTTAGAAGAACAGACATTCTTTCTAGCTTTATTTTTCCCCCAGCTCTTCTATTTTTCAGTCATAGCCTCTCCTGTGTTACTATGGTTTTAATTTAATTTTACTCCCCCTCCACACCTTTTTTCTTCCCTTTGCTATTTTGTTCTCCTGTTGCTTCTTAGCATAGAGCTTCATTCTTGCAGGATTGCCTCTTGCAGGCAGTGACCTGTCCTTCCCTGTAGAGCAGTCCCTTCCCACAGCTCCGCTCCAGTGAAGGCCATTGAAATCTGTGAGATCTTTGAAACAGAGCACCACTGAGATGTTGTCAGTCATGTCTTACTGTGTGCATGTTGACTGGAGCAACAAAGCAAAAGAAAATAAAATGAAAGGAAAAAAAAAAAAAGAGAGGCTCTAGGAACTATGCTTCTGAGCCTTATGTTTGTAAACTAATCCCTCTGCATTGAGGCTAACAGTTTTCTTTGCATCACTAAAGTTGATTCCCAGAGAGACTCCTTTTTAGTGTGTGGATTTCAGGCTGCATGGTACATTGATACCATCTGAGGCCCTTGTGCTAACCCTTCTGCACACCCAGCTGCTGGGATTTCATTCTTTTCTTTGTTGTCTTATATTATTATTTTTAAATGTTGTGACCTGAATTTTCCTTGCATTTGATAGTATTGCAGTTAAAACAGTCTTCCTAAATGCCTCAGGATTAGAGATGCATAAACGTCAAAAATGTACTGAGAGGATAACTTCAACCAGGGTAGGGGAGGTTGTGCCACGTTGTTTGTTGGTATCATAATGCATTGGTTGTAGTGATTAAAACAAAGGATGGTGTCACAACAGCATGCTGTGTTGTAAATATCCATGAGAAACAGAACAATCCAGCTGGCCATGGGTCTAAGTTAACCACCATGAACCAAAGTGGGTAATAGAGTTTTGCATAATGTTTATTTCTGGTCCATCCCAAAGAGAAAAAGGAATTAAGAGTAAGAAAAGCTTTGCAAGAATGAAGATTTGTAACATGTGGGCTTTTAAAGTCTATTGATGGAGGAATGGTACTAGTCTTTGGGTAACAGTTAAGATTTTTTAACTTGTGGAGACACCCATAAATTTACTTTGGTAAGGGTTCATCAGTAGCATATCTCCACGTTATAAAAAGAAGATAATGGGTAATGCATCCTGTCTCTGCTTCCTTGCTCTGGCAACTTAAAGAAATCAAGGTCAAGATGAGCCTGAAAGAATATGTTCTCCATTGTTCCTTTCTTTTCTCTGACAATGATCAAAAATTTCCTTAAATAATAGCGATTTCTTAAATATTTCAGTGTTCCTGTTTTGCACAAGAACCATCTGTTGCGTAAAGTTAGTATTGAAATCCTGACAACATTCATTAAGCGCTTATCTCCATTGGGTTTCACTATTGTGCGTGCATTAAAGAGCACGTAGAGAGCAACCAAAAATAGTGAGTAAAAACCCATTGAGTTTTTTGCTTTTATAACCATGGCATTAAGCTGTAATGCCTTACATATGTAAAGGATTTTAATGTTTCAGAAGGACTCAGGCATTAAATCTTGAAAAATTCACAATGAATTTCTTCAGAATTTCCACAGCAAACTAACTTTGAAAAATGGGACTTTGCTAGTGAAAATGGGGAGATTTCTCCAGTGGATGAAGTACCATATATAAATAAGAATCATCACTCATGAGGACAAATGAACAGAGTATCTTCCCTGCCTTGTATCAAAGACGTGAAACTCTAAAACCAAAAGACTATATAAAAGGGGGGGGGAGGGGGGAGGGGGAAGAAACCCCCTTCCATTGAAGTATTTTTGAAAACACAATCTCAAGAACATAATTCGCTTTGTAAATAACACACCAATGTTTTCAAATGCTCTGTAAGAAGAAAACTTTCACAAAAACTTCCAGATGCTTCTGTTTTTCTTTTTTCTTTTTTTGAAATCCACAGTTCTGTTATGTTACAATGCAATGGTTTTCTGTAGCTTCATCTTTCTGGCAGAACTATTTCTATAACTGTGTAACATAATTTATTATGCTTATAAAATAAACGGTCTTTTCAGGAAGAGGTAGTGTTGCACCACAGAGGGAAGCACTCCAGCTTGTAGAAATCCCAGATCACAGAAGTAGGATATAGCCAATTGTAATTCCAGTGAGGCACCATCGTGCCTAAGCTTTTGGGGCACCAGTCAAAATGGCAAAAGTTTAGGGGGAGGAAGGGAGTGGGGTTTGCTGTTTCCGGTGTTTATTTGGCTTTTGGTATTTCTTTTATTTTTCACTAGAGAAAAAACTGTTCTTTCCTAGGGCAAAACCAGACCAAATATAACCTGTGAATAAAATATTTGGGTTTGCGGAGCTCTAGTTTATGAAAAGCAAGTTAGACAGACATATCTGCTATTGTATGAAACTGTCAACGCTGCACCCAAGAATTAAACATCATTATTTTTATTTCAGTACCAGAAGACAGATAGAGAGCTCAATGTCTGTGGTTGCATAGAGAGCCCCCTAGAATAAGGAAAGAGTGCAATATTGTGAGAGCGTTGCTCCAGTAATGCCAATAATAAAAATCTTAGCCATTTGAATGTGGAAATGAGCTCTTTAAAAATAACATGCTACAATCTTTTACAGCTGCTTAAAGGGTCCCTAAATCTGTGTCTGAAATCCTGCAAAATCTGTCCTTTCCCAAAAATGTCCTTTTAAATCAAATCATATTTGACTCAGTTGTTTTAAAGGAAGAGAACAGGAAAAAGCAAAGACAAGCAAAGAAATGGTCCCCTAATATATTTGTCTTGCTCAGCCAGTACTAAAAGAATAGCATCTGTGCCCTTTTCAATAATTGCTGCATTATTCAGTTTGATGCACCCGGCGCAGTGAACACCGCAGAAAACTTCCTGGCTTTTGATTGAGAACTGTGTGGTCTCAGGACGCCTGCAGTCTCAGAAAACATTTGCCAAGGACATACCTGGTTTATTTAATGAACAGGAAACAGTGCAGTTGACTAGTACTGACCTTGCCTGCAGGTAGCACATCCCTGAAAGACTGTGAGGGAAAAGTAATGGACGGTACGGTGAAGTGATGCACAGCTGGGCAGATGATGCTGCAAAGAACAGTTGCCTGGTTTGGTAGTGCTGTATTTTCTTCGGACAGGTTTATGAAGTGTGTTTGTATCTTCCAGCAAGACCTGGGAGCGCCGCTGCTGCCGTAGGTTAGCAGGGACACCTAGTGGCTTTGGTAAATTAAACTGGGATTGCTTCTGCCACTTGCTGATAAACTCGCACGGGTTTTGAGGAAAGGCTCTCAATGTCTCTCTGCTTCAGTGTTATGTCTCAAAGCGTTTTGAAGCACATCCCTTCTCTGTACTTTTTTTCTATGAAGCAGGGGAAAGCGCATGTGTGCTTTAAGTATTGTGACAGACTTTCATGAGAAGTAAGAGGGTTGTTGATTATTGCATGACTGTTATAATCAGGGTTTGAAGAAACAAACAAGCAGGAGGTCACTTAAAATCATGAATTCCACAATCAGCTTTATTATTTTATCAGTATTAACGCAGGGAAATGCTGTTTACGCCAGTGGTTCTGCTTGTCTAAAGTAAACCATTTTAAATGTAATGCAAATAGTTGTTTTCTTTTGTCATATACGTATTATTCATGGCCATATTTTCTGTCTCCTGGGACTAAATAACTCTCAGTAAATCAATAATGCTTATGAAAGTGAGACACTTAAATGACACTTGCAGAATCTTTATATGTAAAATGCTTTTCCTGTAAAGCCACAGGTCAACTTCTAGGTGAAATTTAGACCAGTATATACCCATTGTACAAGGTCACCTTCTACTGCAGATAAAAGCAACCACACCAGGTTAGGTAGGGATTGATCTAGGGCAGTATTATGTTTCATCTGTTGGTGGCAACACCACCAGAAGAATCCCACTGATAAATATGAGCAAGCTGAGGTTTGCCAGGGTTCTGGCTGCCTCCTGAAGAAACTGAGGAAAACCAAAGGTGTCAGAAAGTTAGCACGGTTCACAAAGCACAAAGCACGGCTGGTTGTGTTGAGGTGCTGCTCGGTGCTGGAGCTGCACCGCTGCACTTACCAGCTCTGCAGCCACCAGCAGCCACTGCAGCCGCCAACACAGAGCAGCGTTTTACAGCCATTCCGGCAAAGGCTCCCCAAAAGCTGCCATGTGGACATAAAGATATCAAAGAAAAAACAGAATAGGTGGCCCAAACATGGTGGTGGAAACTTTCAGGTCCTATTGCAGGAGAGCTGGTCCCTTCAGTCAAGAGCTTTAAAATGAATGGTGTTATATAGCAGAGAAAGAAGTAGAAACAGGGGCTGATCCCATATGGTTGGAAGCAGACTTAATTAAGAACTGCTGAGAAACTTTGTGGATGAATTTCAGTGTCTTTCTCAGCAGATAGTGTTCTCTGTACTGATGGTTTAGGGGTTATCTGCTGATAACGTTCAGTAATGATACACATGTTATTTAGAAATCTGAGCCCACCCCTTTCACACTCAAATTACCTTTATTGAAACATAGTCTACAGAAGTCATCCTCTCATCATTTCATTGATTTTAGAGCTAAAGATGATATAGATCATAGTTGACGGCAAGTCTTGTTACAAAGTCTGTTTCCACAGATGACAGCAAACTCGTTAGCTGTGATTTTCCCTTCTCTGGCTTCATCAGTTGACATAACACAGACCCTCTGTATCCTCTTCTTTCAGTATATATATATTAATGCTAGATTGAATAAATTATAAGCATTATCCTCTGCTTTCAAACAAGGAAACACAGAACAGACCTACCCTCGCCAGGTTGCAGGATTGTTGACTTTCCCTGGTCCTCATAAGCATTTGATTTCCTTTTACACTTTTTCAGCATCACACCATGTTGTTATAAAGCTTCTTAAAGATCTGTGCACTGTTCTAAGTGACAGAGAGAGGTTTTTCTCCCAGCACAAATCTTTCTCGAGTCACTCGAAAATTTTCCGTTGACATTAATGATCTTCTAATTAAACCTCAGCCTTCGCTGCCTTTCATGGTTGTATTCTCCACTCAGTTTTACTGTGTGTAGGATCATGAAGGGCTCCGAGTATCTTCAATTAACCAATAACTAGAATTTAAGAAACACTGCTCCAAAGTGCTGGTATGGTAATATTGTACAAAGACATTGTCTTCTCTTCTGTCTCCTGAATAATGGCTCTTTGTTCCTTGTCTCTCCCACAAAGTGGTCTGAAAGGAGGCCTGAGATTAAGTACTTTGGAAAGAAACTGTTAAAAGTTTTGTACTCTCATTCCCTGCTCAGTCTACATGCAGAACCATTTTAGAATTCTGCATTTTTCAAATTATGATGAATATGCTTCTTTCATCATTTATTCTGTTAGCAATGGTTTGTTCCCCTCAATTTTTATTTTAAATAGGAAGAAGGTTCACTATGCTACTGCACCGCTACAATACAGTAATACAAAATCTATAAAAATCTGGATTTTCATGCCTGAATTTTGCTTTAGGTCTTTATTTATTTATTAAGATAATAAAAATTTTAGAAAAAGGAATGTATTCGATTCTTCTTGGCAGCATTCCTACTTCTTACAAAAGCATTGCCTACCTTTTGCTGAAGTTGTCATTGGTAATGTGGCTTGATTCTGGTTTTATTGGACTGTATGAGAATCAAAAGTTGTTCTAGATAACATTGCCAAATAATGAATGGCTTCATTGCATTAAAAATTGAATTTGACAGACTTGAACTGGAGAAAACAAAGTCTACTATCATAGTTGTTTTGAGATTTCTTTACTCTCCTCAGCCTGAAGAACTCATTTACTGCTTGCTTTACACTCCTTTTTTTTCCATTTGCCTTTAACTTTTCAGTCTCACCAGTGGTGTAAAGAGACTTTGAAGTCACATGAGAACCAGGCTGAATATATGTATGGAAATACTTATTCATCAGTGTCTTGGTAAGTTAATGATAAAGGTATTTCAAGTAGTGTAGCTGCAGTTTTGAGAAATAAGAACTAAATCAGAGCTGTAAAAGATGTATTCAGCATTTCCTCGAATGGCGCATATAATTTCATGCAGCTATAGGTGTATATTTCCAGATAATTTGGCATGTAACAGAGTTGCCCAAATATATTTGAGGTTTTTTTGCATCACTTCTGGAATTTATGGCAGGGAACAGGTATTCCTGTTGGTATATTAACAATAAGTTTCAAGTAGAATATGATAGAAGGAAAAGTTTCTAAATTATATACCAATATTACCCAGCAGGGGAGCATAGTGCTTAAAATGCCAGTGAAATGAAAGTGTGAAGCGCTGACCTCTCATGTTATCTTGATTAAAATTGTCTCTGTTAAAGTCTTTGTAATTCCAGAAGCTGACTGTCATAGAGACTTCACACTTATTGTGAAAGTGTAATTTAAAATTTGAGACAAGGGAGCAAAATTATTGCTTCCACTGAAAAAGCTATGAACACACATAAGTACAAAAAGGAATATATCACCTTGGCAAATTAAGGAGGTAGCTTGCAAGATTGGGTTTTTGCATCTCTGTTACAGACCTTACAGTCCATTTTATTGATCATACCTGAGACTAGAAAGTGCAATATATACTTATACCCCTCTAAAAACAGTTCCTAAACACATGTCAAATGTTCTGCCTAACCAACCAACTAGCACCAGATGGCATGGTGGGACACTATCTAAAATTTTTATGAAGCAAAACTGCAAAGATTTACTTTTCTGCAAAGAAGGACATACCTAAAACTACTCAAATAAATTCAGATAAGCACCTTAACACCTAACTTATAAGGTGCTCTGAACAAACAGAAGTCTTGTTCGAACTATAGCTTGCTCATCTTTTGCCCCTTGATGCTTAGCTCTGTACATTATTGATATATCAGCCTTGGCCGTAACCCACCCACCCAGTTTTGAGACACTATGAATTCAAAATGTAAATCTGGCAAGAGATTGAGGTGGGGTTTTTTTCAGTTTCTAGAGCAACTATATAAGCTTCAATAATCACAGAATCATAGAATGATAGGGTTGGAAGGGCCCTCTGGAGATGCTCTAGTCCAACCCCCCTGCCAGAGCAGGGCCACCCAGAGCAGGTGGCACAGGAACCCATCCAGGTGGGTTTTGAATGTCTCCAGAGACGGAGACTCCACCACCTCCTTGGGCAGCCTGTGCCAGGGCTCTGCCACCCTCAAGGGAAAGAAGTTCCTCCTCATGTTTAGGTGGAACTTCCTGTGCTCAAGTTTGTGCCCATTCCCTCTTGTCCTGTCACTGGGCACCACTGAAAAGAGCCTGACCCCATCCTCCTGACACCCACCCTTTCAGTATTTATAAGCATTGATAAGGTCCCCCCTCAGCCATCTTTTTATGATTTGTACAAGGCTTGTTGTTTATTCAGAAACAACATATTTCATGTTTATATTAATCCCTATATTTTTAATTTATAGAGGGTTTTTCTAGGAAGTAAAGGCAAGCATAAAGATAACTTTTCTTCCTCAGGACCTTAGGAAAGTTTCAATGCTCCTTTTCAGTCATCCTTTTGAGAGATGGCAGAGGCAGTGTTTACCACCCAGGTGCTATTGTGTATGTGCTATAGTGGCACGCCAGGCTTGTTCCTTAAATGTCATCATCAGGCCTTTTTACAGTGTTCTGAGCACTAAATGTCACTCACTCAGATATAGTTTGAGCATGCCTAAAATGTAACCAAGCACAACTTTGCTGTCCAGGTTCGTTTGTTCAGATGGTATTGTGGTTACTCTCCATAGCTAAGTAAAAAATCAGCATTGTTAAAAAGTTAGTAATACAGGGAGAGTCATTAAAAGGGAGGAAAAGCTTGAAATGGTGACTCAGTGAAGCAGACAGATTTGGGAAAGCTGCTCCATACGGCAGAAGCTCTCAACCAGAAGGTCCTCCCACCAGCACCGCCAGATTGTGTGAAGGGATGCAGGGGACACGCATGTTAGCCAGGCAGTGGGAAGTGGATCAGAGACGGATACATTTAAACTACTCTCCACCCACCTCCCCTGTGCTTTTTTAAGGATGCACAGCCATTCCAAATTACAGCCATTAACCAAATTGCTGTTTGGAACTGTTTTGGAGGATTTCAGGTCTGCATTCAGATTGCCATTCCTATCTCCTCTGTGCCTTTTTCCCCTTCATCCTACCCCATGTGAAGTCAGTGATTCATTCTCTTTTCTTTCCTCCATATGGCAGGATGTATTAGAATAGAGGGAGAAATGCTCAACTAGAACATATTCCTTCAGTCCCAGAGGAGGCAGAGGGGAATAAACAGCATTTGCAGCTTATTTTTTCCTCTTTATATTTGTGCATAAGCCAGAAGGTTTGGGCTGTTTCTTTTCCCTTCCAGTGAAAAGGTCTGGTCACTGGGTCCCAACGGTACGTTTATTTGAGTGATAAGCAGATAGCAGCACTCTTGGAACTACCTAAAATCCTCTTCTGTGCGGTTGGTAGTGCAGAATTCAGTGAAATGTTGATCAAACTCCAAATTGCACTCTCTGAACATCTGCCTGATGCTAACTTCATCTTACAAATTCTTGTTCATAAGATCTCTATAGTCTGTGGTTACACATCGGTATTTGGATGTAGTTGCCATACAGAAAATAAGATAAATTAGCAAAACTGAGCATTTCTTAATGGAAAACATATCAACATGTGTCAAGTATCAATAAAAATCAGTTTAAGCGAAGTTACACAGAGCAGTGCTTGAACAGAAAGAACCGCTCTCTTCATTGACGGTAAATACACACCAATCAACAGAACCAATGAAAATTTACCAGCATAATTTCCTTTCACTAAAACAGCAAGGCAGATATTGACCAACTGTCTTAATTGACTTACAGTTCAGCTTTTCAGGAATTAAATTTCCTAACTGTGAACAGAACTGGCAGCCAAGTGACTTTTGTTTAAAATGTGTTTGTATGGAAAAAGGAAATGGAGATACTGGAATGGAAGAACAAAACATGCTCACAGCTTTTCTTCATCAATGATAAGTTTTAATCCACGAGAATCTGAGTCAAAACTTTACAGAAGAAACAACTATACTGTTGCCAGTACTCATTTGTACATGATATTCGCATGGTTCTGTCTCAGATGGCACGGTACTCCTCTAAAAATCCTCATTTCATTAAGGATTATAGTGACTCTGTCTAATTTTACATAGGACACCTTTGAAACAAAAAGGGTCCCAGAATCTTGTAGGATTCATAAATTTATGTGTCGTGCTTTCATAAGTGATGGATGGTGAAAGACTACAAGCAGTCTGTTGCAAAAGCTCCGCTGTCAAGCCATCATGCCTTCCACCACAAACTCAACTTCATTTGATAGTGCACCTATATGCATAGATTATTTAAGTATTAATAGTATTAAGTATTATTTAAGTATTTATAGGCATTGATAAACTCACTCCTCAGCCATCTTTTTTCCAGACTAAAGAGACCAAAGTCCCTCAGCCTTTCTTCATAAGAGAGGTGTTCCAGTCCCCTAATCATCTTGGTAGCCCTTTGCTTTCCCCTCTCCAGCAGTTCCCTGTCCTTCTTGAACCAGGGAGCCCAGAACTGGAGACAGTACTTCAGGTGCGATCCTACCAAGGCAGAGCAGAGGGGGAGGATGACCTCCCTCCACCTGCTCCCCACACTCTTCTTGATGCCTTCCAGAGCCCTATCCCATGAGATCTCCCCAAGCAGCCTCCTGAAGAGATCAAAGTCAGCCCTCCTGAAGTCTAGGATTGTGATTTTACTTGTTGTTTTGTGTGTAGTACCCGTG
>VXBO01002064.1:79798-90912 GCA_013400135.1 Rhinoptilus africanus
AGCTGGGGGGACTGAGGAGAACACAGCTTGTGCTCCCGATCCCTTGAGCAGCCATCCCAGACTCTTGAAATCTTTCTTCATTACCCTTGGGCGTCTTTTTGCTACCTCATCGCTGCCTACCTGAAAGATCAAAAGAGGGTAATAGTCTGAGGGCTTTACCAAGGAAGGAAGCATCCTCTTCACATCCCTGACCTGGGCCCCAGGGAGGCAGCAGACCTCCCTGTGCTCCGGGTCCAGCCTGCATGTTGGGCCTTCCACCCCCTTCAGTAGGGAATCACCTATGACAATGACCCGTCTTTTCTTTTTTACCGCAGAGGTCTTGATGCGGGGGGAGGTCTTACTAGACCTCTCCGACACCTCCAAGGTAGAGGTACTGTGCCTGCCATTGTCCTGGTTCCCCTGCAGTGCGCTGTATCTGTTACCCAACAGCTCCTGGGTAGATGGTGTTGCCGCTGGGCATTTCCGAGTGCGGCACCTGTTGCGCCGGGCAGAAACTTCCTACCATTGCCCCCTGTCCTCCAAGTCACCACCTTTAGTTGGGTTGAGAGAGGACAGGGGGTCCTCTATTGAGGGGGGGCTGTGTGCCTCCTGGGTTTCTGTCTTGGGATGTAGGATCTTACTGCAAGTATCTATCTCCTGCTCACATCCCCTGATGCTCCTCAACCTACTTACTCCTCCCTGAGCTCTGTCACTAATTATTAACTCTGTGTTCTCTGTCAGACATTGGAAAATAACTGAAGTGTGCAGTTTTCCTTACCCAAGTGATTATCAGAGCTTTCAAACACTGAAAATTAAGCTTGGGCAAGACAGTTCTGAATCACAGCACTGAGATTTAGCCCACACAATTCTCATCTATCATTTTTCTACAGAAGTATCTTTTATTTTATACAAGCACAGATAGCACAGTAATTCCCTGCTGTTTACTCTCCACCATATACATCATTACCGGTTACCAACTTCTGCCACACTGACACTTCATAAGCAGTGGCAGACACACAGACCTCAGTAATCAGGCTGTCCCTGCAAATCAGCATGATTTAGCATAAAGTATGCTAACACTTCATAAAAATAATATTGCAATTTTTCTCTGTTTTTCTTTTTTAGCTTTTTTAAACTTTTGGGGTATGTCTTTTCTTCTATATTTTGGAGCTCACAGTTCCTCAAAGTCAACATTCCAAAATTACATCTGTAAAAAATGGGCTTGGTTTCCATAACTGGGATCCAGAAGCTTAGCTTAAAACCTGGACGCCCAAAGTTTATAAGAACTGGCATTATCATTGTACTAAGTACAATTATGTACTTAGAGAAGTGCACTATTTTTTTCAGTTTCTACCTCCTAAGTGTATGGTTTGTATTATACTGACTGATTGACAATGAGGTGGAACAACATTTTCTGATTTTTTTTCTATTAGAAATGATTAGGCTTAAAAGACCCTATTAAAAAATAAAGATTTTCTATCATAGGGGAAAAAATAAAACCCTTAGACAGTTATAGGAAGGTTAGAAATACAGAAATTGAAAAAGAAATATCATCTATTGAGCAAACAGTTATACTTCACCTGACTGACTTGATGTATGTGAGTCATCCTCTCAGATTCAGTGGTTCATCTGCTTTTAAGTATTATGTGATATTACTGCCTTTGAGGGTACAGGAACCTGTGTGGAAGTGAAAGGGCTTTTTATTTGAAATCAGTTTATATAATAAAGAAGGAAGGAAAATCCAGTGTTCTGATCTGAAATACCCAATGCTGGTAATATTAAAAAAAAAAATATTTCTGTATCTTCCTTAATTACCTGAGGAAGTCCCATCCAGCTGCCGAAGCCTGTACTGGAAGCATCAAAGCTGCAAAAAAGTGCACAAGCTTAGCGAAAGATTTGCAGTGAGTAAAGTCTTACTATTACTTAGTATGTGCCTGTATACATTGGCAAAATTACTTGCTAGAGGAAATTAATTGGAATTTGGTTTACAACATTTCTGCTTCCAGTGATAGCACTGGCTAGCTACTTTGACTGCAGCGGGAACAAGATTCTTTTCATCCTCTTAATTAGTAAAATTTTAGCTGGAAGTGAAGCTCTGATAGATCTAACACTCAACTGTCTTCAAAACCTGAAACGTCATTTTAGCAAGCCGTGCCTGTATTCAGCAGCAGGATTGTCATCTGACAACATACCCACACAGACTTGAACACACAAGAAGGGGGTCTTATATGCACTATTGCATGAAAACCAAACTCAGGTTTTGAGTGTCTGCCTGCAAAGAGGCACAGGGGTCTCAAGGGTTGTCAGTGCCACCCAAAGTTCACTTCCACAGCTTCATGCATTTCAGCCCAAACTCCCACACTCTGAGCCCTCTCCAAGAAGGAGGAAGAACAAAAGGGCATATGTTTCCACCAGAGAAGAGAACAGTTCCCACCACTCTGTTGAAACATCTTTTGAAACATCAGGCTTTCACCAGTTCTTCGGGCAGGCACTTTTTCAAGTAACACAAGGTACCAGAGACAAGTCCTCACATGCTGACAGTGTGGTTTAGTAAATAGACATCTATTGGTGTTAGCCATGGAAGCTTGGTTTGACAGTACTGCAAATCTGGGTTCAGCACTCAAATTATAGTAAAACTATAATGTTATGATTGATGTTAGGTCAGATACCAAAACCTTAAGAGGAAAAAAAGTTCTTGTCCATGAAAGAGCAGCTTTGATCATGGGTATGCCTGGGAGCTGGGGGATGTCCTTTCAGCAAAATCTCCATGTCTTCAGTCTTAAGCTGAAGTATCCAGTTCTTCTATCATGGGATGTAAGGCATAAAGTCACAAAAACAGAAGGGTCTGAATGTAGCATCTAATATCACTGCTTGGTGAGAGACATGGATAGATTGATGCAGTGCTTATTTATACCCTGAATAGATTAAATATACAGGAAAAAAGAATAACCTATAAGCATTTCTGTATTTTTTACATCAGCTGCTTCCTGAAATGTGTTGAGCTGAGCTCAGGCAGTTGTACATGGGAAGAATACCTAGACTTTTTTATGATAGGACTGAGTTGGTTATCCTTTAATATACACTAATGAAGTGTTACTTTACTTGTTGTATTATGTTTTCAAAGAGACTGAAAATGGAGTTTTGGGTGATTGCTATATTAGTCTTGTACTTATTCAATTATGGTATACAACAGCTTGTAAGCAAGAAGTTATGATAACCTTAGGAAAAGAGAAAAACAGCAAATAATTTTTATTTTTCTTAGCCAGCAAATACAATATTGTGGAAACATTGAACACCTTTCACTGTTTCATACCATCTGACAGGGTGTTGTATTGATTTCCTTTAAATTTATAACTTGGTTCTGTGCATCTATAATTATATGCAATAAGGCAAAAAATAGTCATTGCTTCTTCCTCTTTCAAAAAAAAACCCCTAAAAATGTATGAATCCTCTGAATTTTGCATAGCACTTGTTCTTTTCCTTTCTCAGAGCGGCGTAGTCAGAGAAAGAGAGCCTGCCTTGAGACTCCAGCAGGTGTTTATCTCCAACTGTTCTTATTCCCATACCAGCTGTTCTGGTAACAAGCAGGTGACTGGTCATTGCTAAATTTTTTTCCTCCCCTCCTTTCCTTTAAGAAGCTAGTGAAATTACCGAGCCACATTATTGCAATGTTTTTGATACAGTTGATGCAGAATGGGGAAATCAAATGGAAAAGCATAGAAAGCTTTGAAAAAAATTATCATGTGGAAGAAAGAGAGCTGGTTTTGTATTTCTGTCATACATATGAACAAGGTTTATTGCTTTACAGAGGATTTGCTGGGTTGTGAATTGTGTAAAAGATGTTGAAATAAAATCTGGCCACCCAACAAAAAAATTGATGTACTGGAGGAATCTGCACAGCCCATTTGTTCCTTTTTGAGTGTCATTCTTCTGCATTCTTAAACACAGAAGCGGAATTTGGCTGAGATGAAACTGTGAGAAACAGACAGCATATTATCTTGAATGATATTGTTGTGTGAGGCCCTGAACACCAATAACAAGCCATGGATCTAGAAAATTTTTTGAGGACTCTGAGTTTGGGCACAGTTAAAATATTCTTCTGAGGCTTGTGGATTCTCCTTACATTGTACATCTGAACAGTTGTCATGAATACTAATATGGTGTATGCAAAAACAAATACTGGCACAGATAACCCTTTTGCAGTGGATCTCTATGAATTAAACTGGGTTTTTTACAGGTTTTATTGTCTTCCTCTGTTAGTCATCCCACTGACCAGCTCCTAAGCCATGAATAGTTGCACATCTGGCAATTTCATACCATATGGAAAGTTAACTAGTGGCAATTCCAGTGACGTTTATGGCAATGTGCAGCAAAGTTTCTCTACGCTACTGGTCAACGGAATTCAGTCAGTTTGAGCAGTGGAAATCTCCACCTAAGTGTGTGCATTTCAAGGATAAATTCTTGTCTGAGTACCTTTTTCAGCTTCACTGAGATTAATTTTTATCAGCTAAGACAAAGCTCACAAAATATCTAAAGCTACCCAAAGACACCTTTAGATATCTAAATATATTTTTGCTGTCTAGACCTCTCAGTTGAAACAGGCATGTGTGGCTCTGACCTGTAGCTCATTTCCCTGAACAAAGTAAATTACATGAAATTCTAGGGGAAAAAAAAGGTTTTCATTTTGAATCCCCATGCTTGATTTACTGAGCTAGGTCTTAGAATGCTGGAATGAAGAAACCAGTAGATGTACAGGTTTTGGATTTTAGGAAAATTTTTGACAGTGTACCACACAGTATCCTTCTGGACAAAATTTCCACCACACAGCTAGACAAGCCCGTAATACATTGGGTGAGCAATTGTCTGCTGGGTCGAGCTCAAAGAGTTACAGTAAATGGGGTTACATCAGACTGGTGACCAGTCACCAGTGGGGTTCCCTAGTGCTCAATTTTAGGCCCAATGCTCTTTAGTTTTTTTATAAATGATCTGGATGCAGGAATCAAATGTACCTTAAGTGAGTTTGCTGATGATACTAAACTAGGGGGAGCTGTGGACTCCCCCAAGGGTAGAGAGGACTTACATAGAAATCTGGATAGACTAGAGAGCCATGCAATCATCAACCATATGAAATTTTAAAAGAGCAAGTGCCATATTCTGCAGCTGGGATGGGGGAATTGTGGTTATACATACAAACTGGGGGACAACAGGCTGAAGAACAGCCCTGTGGAAAGAAACCTGGGGTGTTGGGAGGATGGCAAGTTGAATATGAGTCAACAGCGTGCCCTGGCAGTCAAAGGGCGAGCTGTGTCCTGGGGTAGACCAAGCACAGCAGAGCTAGCCGTGTGAGGGAGGTGATTGTCCCACTCAGCATTGCACTGGTGCTGCCCCACCTTGAGTCCTGTACGGTTTTGGTCCCCTAAATATAAGAAGGACATCAAGCTATTAAAAGTGTGTCCAGAGTAGGGTGACCAAGTTGGTGAAAGATCTCAAGGGCAAGACTTAGGAGGAGCAGCTGAGGTCACTTTATTTGTTCAGCGTGGAGAGGAGAAAGCTGAGGGGTGACCCCATCACAGTCTACAACTTCCTCAAGGAGAGGGAGGTGCTGATCTCCTCTCTCTGGTGACCAGGTATAGGACACAAGGGAAAGGAATGAAGCTGCATCAGGGAGACTTCAGATTGAACATTAGGAAAAGGTTCTTCACTGGGAGGGTGTTTCGTCACTGGAACAAGCTAGCCAGGGAAGTGGTCATAGCACCAAGACTGTCAGAGTTCAAGGAGTGACTGGTCAACACTTTTAGTCATATGGTTTAGTTTTAGGTAGTCCTACAGGGAGCAGGGAGTTGGGCTCAATGATCCTGTGAGTTCCTTCCAACTTGAGATATTCTATGATTCTGTGACTGAAAGCATGATCATAGCAATTAGCCCTAGTTGGGGAACTGCCTGAAAAGAAAATTTCAATTGCCGAATGACTGATGTCATCCTTATATATACGTATGCAAATAAACACCATTCTTATGATCATTCTTGAATTCTAGATTATTCTAGGAATGTTTGTCATTAGGATGAGTAATAAAGCTTAATACTACAGTGAATTTTCCAAATCCAATTAATTATAACTTATTGGCAAGGGGACTGTAGAAAGACATGTCACATATTTCAAAAGAGAGGGAAATTGCCAGTGTCCTTTGCTTTGTGGATATCCTTTCACCTCCAGATTCAGAGGGCACAATCTAATGGGCACAAACTTAAGCACAGAAAGTTCCACCTAAATGTGAGAAGGAACTTCTTTCCCTTCAGGGTGGCAGAGCCCTGGCACAGGCTGCCCAGGGAGGTGGTGGAGTCTCCATATCTGGAGACATTCAAAACCCACCTGGATGGGTTCCTGTGCAACCTGCTCTAAGGTGGCCCTGCTCTGGCAGGGGGTTGGACTAGATGATCTCCAGAGAGCCCTTCCAAATATGTGATTCTGTGATTCCCCTCAGGATACAAGTAAAATGAATGACTCTTTTATTTTTTCACACTGATTACAGAGATTTTGCATTTATTGTAGTATATGCTCAGAAATGCAAAAGATATGCAAGATATCTTCCACTGGAGGACATGCAGGAACATCTCCTGTGCACAGTTCCGATGGTATCCTTCCTGCTTGTGCATCCTCCTTGTTTGCATCCCATCCCAGCTCCCATGTCCAGTAATACTGAAAATATGTAATGCTTTCGAGAGTGAACCAATTACCCTCCTTTGCTTGTCCTCTTTTCTTCAATTTTTCCAGCTATTGTTTGGTGACATTTTGGAGCTACAAACTAACTGAAAGAGTGAAATATTACATACAGTCTTCTTCAAGAGGCATTTCAGTTCTTTCTGTAGGATAAAACTTTTACACAGTGCTTACAGTATATTTTGAAAAAGTGAACTTCAGTTGATAACATGGGTGCCTTCAGTCTTAAGATCCCAAATGATATGTTCTCATCTGAGTTTCTTGCAATTGTCTTTGATATTTATGAACTTTTAATTAGGAATAAAACTGAGACATCGTTATGGATAGATGTATCCATGTAGATTCAAGCATTGATTTTTCATTTTATTTTTTTAAATATGATGTCTGAAAGTGCTCAGACAACAGAAAGATATTTTAGCAATAATTTTATTTAGAACAAGGACAAGTATGTTATTCTCAGAGAGTATTATTATGATGGTATAAACAGTGCACTCCACTGAAGACTTCTAAGCATATGTGCATTTTTTTGCATGCTAGTATGCATGAACACAGAACTGGTTGAAAAGTATCCATTGAAACTGTTTCTTCATAGAATATGAAATACAACTGTTGTAGAAAATGTCTTAAGGGGAAAAAGCAATTTATTAGAAAACAGTTTTTCACCAAAGTTAAAATATTTTTCAAGAGAAAAACACTTCTGCGTTGTACTATATAGCTATAGAGTGAGATAGAAACTACCCTTAGGTAAATCTCCATCTCTGAGCTGATGTCTGTAGATCTAAACCAGAAAAAAAACTACTGCAAAGGTGATTTGAGTGTAGTTTAGGTTTACTCTTCAACTCGTAGATGGACAGTAAAGCAGTGCTATGAAGAGCTATTGTGGGTCTCACAGGAGACGGTAAGTCAGTGGGAGAGTGTCCTGGTTTCAGCTGCTAAAGAGTTAATTTTCTTTCTGGTGGTTGCTGTGAAAGGAATGTCAATAATACCTATTGGTTCTAATTGTGGATAAGTGATTTTTACAGTATTCAAGGACTTTTTTGGCTTCCCATGGAAGCATAGACAGAACAATGGAATGGCCAATGAAATATTTCATACCATAGATGTCATGCTCAGTGTATAAATGAGGGTTAGCCAGGAGCAGGTATCCATGATCACTGTTCCAGATGGTGCCGATTCACTGTGTGGTAAGAGTGACCCGTGTCATTATTATTACTGTTATTTTTCCTTTTCTGTTAGTGTTTCTATTAAACTGTATTGATCTCAGCCCATGAGGGTTTTTTCTCCTTTTCTGCCCCTTTTTTTTCCCTTTTGTCCCCACCCTTCAATGGAGAGGAGAAGGCGGGACAGGTGAGCAAGTGGCTGCGTGGTTCTAAATTCCAGCTGGGGTTAAACCATGACAATGAGCTCATAAAGGGTACAAAAGAAACTGGGTTATTCACCATCCATTATGGTGCTTGTAGCTTTGCACCCACTCACTGCTGTCAGGACCCAAGCATCTCCTGCCAGGCACCAGTCTCTGGAAATCACATATAGATCAGGAACAACTGCAGGAGAGAACACCACCCACTGCAAGTATAGGAAGCAGCCGGAGTATGCATAGACTGCCTTGAAAGAAAGAAAGAAAGAAAGAAAGAAAGAAAGAAAGAAAGAAAGAAAGAAAGAAAGAAAGAAAGAAAGAAAGAAAGAAAGAAAGAAAGAAAGAAAGAAAGAAAGAAAGAAAGAAAGAAAGAAAGAAAGAAAGAAAGAAAGAAAGAAAGAAAGAAAGAAAGAAAGAAAGAAAGAAAGAAAGAAAGAAAGAAAGAAAGAAAGAAAGAAAGAAAGAAAGAAAGAAAGAAGCCTATCTTTAAAACTATACATAATTATGCTTGTAACGAGGGCTAGCATAGTAGGGTGGATGAGTAAACCAATACGGAAAGCTTTGCTTTTTAATCCCTTTTTTGTGATTAACCAGGAAAATCAGTGTGCTTGGGATATTGTGAAACTATGATTTGTCTTTTGCTTATAATTAAAGAAAATATCTACCAAATATATACTGATTCAAGTAGCAGAGGCTTGTACAAAAAGTGCCTTCGTCAGGTCTGACACTAATAGAATGAAGTGCAGATTTTCAGGAAATGCCACTTACTCCCAAAGAAGTGTATAAATACCAAGACACTAAAGTCATGAGGCAAGAGGCCTCATTGCCGTGGTTTGGAAAGCTCTTGGAAAGTTGCTACTGGTACCCTAGTAAACATAGGTACAGATTTCAAACAAATGGGTGACAGTAAATGCTCAGAAGAATGGATTTCAGGTGTAAAAAGAGTAATTTGTCTGTGAAGCATACAAGAGTTAGCATCTTTCTGACTGCTTCACTTGGGAGCTACCTACAGCACTGCTCAGACACTAGGAGCTCTGCAATGGGCCAGGCTCAAACGAAGGGTTTGATTATGACCCTGACCCAGGTGAAAAAATTAGACTACAAAATTTCAACTATTTAGTGTCTTCAGCATTCTTTCTCTTTTTCTTCTTTGTCTCAACATGGTGGCTCAGTTCAGCTCATGCTGACACCAGTAGATATCTGCAGTAACACTCATGAAGTATGGGTGTGACTAAAGCAGAGATTAATGGTTGTGTCTTGTTCACCTGTCAACATGTCAGGTCTTATTTCTGACTGTCCTACCTTGACCCTTCTGCAGGCTGATTTTGAATCTAAATATATTTTAAGAATGCCTTTAGCAAACAGGAAATCCCCAAGGCGGTTTACTATTTTCTTTTTCTTGATCATCTCTATTTTATTTCAAAGTGCAGTAGCTTTGTACAGCTGTCCCTGGGGTATCTTCCTTGTCTGAGCCATTAAGTGGCTACAGCTGGGTCTATCACGCTGTTTCTTCCTGCATAGACTATTAATGTTGACCAATGAGCTGAAATCTATCCCCTCTTTCCTACGTGCCATCACTGATTGCTGGACACAACTTTCTGCTACAATAGCCACTCTGAATTCAATGGTGTTGTATTTTCAGTAAATTAAAGAGAGACCCTTAGTCCTGAAAAGGACTAAGAAATGTGTTTATTCTCTTGTGCTTGTTTTTAATGTACTGAATGTAATGCTGTACCTCCTGTGCTATATCTCCAGACTCTGACTACTCCTGCAAAGAGAAGCACCATATAGCTCAGCAGCTTGCTTCCGTGCTGTGCTCTGAAGGTCTTGCATATGATGGTATGAAGACAGTCCCAAGTGAATATGCTCTTTTTTATGACTTGTAGGGTTTTGATGCAAGATACAAGTAGAACAAGTGGAAAAAACCACACACCTGATGGGTTTAATTTTTCCTTGCATTAGCCAGATAAATTCTACTGTAATTAGACATGTGTTACAGCTTCACTAAGTGTATCTTATCTCACCGTCTTGCCTCACCACCGCCATGTGTGCTGTACCCACATATTTTTGAGATTCTTGTCTTAGCACAAAGGAAAATCTTTTGTTTCCAATTTCTTCAGATTTACCATTTAATTCACTTTTTAGCTATTTTCAAATAGTTGGAGCTATAAACTTAAATCTGTATCTACCTCCAGCCATAATGGATTAATGTTACCCTTGTAAAACGCATTTGATTTTTCAGATGTATTTAGCTAAAAAAGTGTCTTAGAAGTACAGGGTCTTAAGTATTCAGGGCCTTTTGGCTAAACAGGCTTTGAGTTTTGTTATTAAGCAACAACAGCACTTCTAGTACTAATTGATCGATCTCTTAGCTTTCCTGGGCACATTCTGTGTGCACACGCTTTAGCCTCTGTACCATGATTTGTCACCAGGCTCTGTGCTGAAATGTAAAAAAAATTGCAGAGACCAAATTCAGTAGACTGAAATTGTTTGAAACCCTCCTTAATGACTGCAATCATTGACATTAAAAATTAACTCTACCAGACCCATACCCTGTGGAGTACCATGCAGTTTTGGTTTCCCTCTTGTCCTGTTCAGTATTTACTTAGAACTGCTAGGGAAAAAGTTCTCACCTGCCTTTGTTATACAGATGGCACATTGATCTGTCTTCCTCTCCTAACAACCAATAAGGTCACTGTATCTGTGTTGTGTGTGTGGATAACAAAGAAAACAAAGAAAATCTTTTGGTCTTTAATCTAGCAAAAGTGAAATTGTGCTAGTGGACAGAAGCTTGCTAAATATATTGTTAAAGTTACCACTGAGTGTCTCTCAATAAAAGGTGGAAGTCAGCACGTTGGCAGAACAGTTCATTTTTTCTGACAGCCACAGACACCTGTTAACATGCAGGTATTTGAAGGAAACATCCATTTATAACAGGTTATATCAAGAACCTTTCTTATGATTTCATATGTCCAGTGTAGATTGATTGTGGCTTTCTAAATAGATTATTGAAGTGTAGTTCAATCATGCTTGAATGTACTAGCCCTCAAAGGTCTGTTA
>VXBO01002064.1:108814-147556 GCA_013400135.1 Rhinoptilus africanus
AAAAAAGGGGGGAAAAAAAAAAGCTTTGTTTGTCAAGAGAGTTGTCCTGAATGTCATTTTAAAAGTTACTTTAGGGCTCATGTCATGATGTGTATCATACTTATCCAAAATGAAACCCAAATAAATAATTCCATGGAGTGGCAAAATTTACTGGGAAAAGTGAAGAAAATTCACATTGCTTTCCCTAGTGTAGCTTTTTTTTCAATGTGTAGTGGACTAAACTAAAATGAGAAAATTACAGACCTGAGGTTCTTAGTGACAAGTCTTCACAACAGTTAATCTGCTCAGATCTACCACTCTTGAACTGAGAAATTACAGACAGAAAGAGAAGACTCTAGCAGGTGTTTTTTGTCTACTCACTTTCACTCATGCTTGATTGCAGGGAGTCCTTAGACACAGAGAAAAGCCCAGGTCACATTCAGATGTTTTTTGGGATTTATTCTCCATACAAAGTGTCAATCAGCCCGTTCCCTCACTTTCATTTGCACAGTGTGTACAGGTAATTGGTGGGGATACCAATATGGCTAATGCTGGAAGGAAAAAGCCTTCCATTTACCATCACCACGGTAGAGCACAGCTGCAAGAGAGATTTCACCAGCTGTGTGTCACTTGGAAGGCAACCAATACTGACGATTTGCATTTGAAACACGGTTTCTAAAGGAAATCACCAGTATTCGAACTCCACTGTAACTGCACCAGAAAAATTAAGTGGTGGAAAGTAGATTCTGTTGAGCTTGAAAGCTATTCCAAACCCCTGAGGCTTGCCGTGACCCACCAAATCTATGACAGAGATCATCTTTGAAGAAGGACACAGGCCATAACTTAAACTGTTGCTATTCCCATTCTCCCACAGCTATATACTTTCGCCAACAGAGAATTTTGCTTTCTGGGATCATCTGAAATAAGATTTATCAGCCATGAACTCATTATCCTCTAAACCAGGGCCCTATTCACTAGAAGAGGAAATCAAAGTTGCTATTGCTACCTCAGGAAAGGAAGGAGGAGGTTGAAATTCTGCTGGATTGCTGGGAGCAGAGACAGACAGGGAATGAATCTGAGCTCTCCTGTGCCTCCTGAAATCTGTCTTATCCTTCTGCATTCGCATTTGACACTTCCAAAAGGTTTTGGCTGACTTACACCACTGTATCTTCCTCTGCAGCAGAACATCAAATGCAATGAATCGGTGTGCTAAACTTAACTATAGATTATGTTAAGAATATGCTATATTTTCCTGTTCTTTTATTTTTCTTGAATTTGGTAATCTGATGGACAGTGTGCAGTGTACTGTAGTACTGCCTTCAGTATGGCATGAAAAAAGAGCCATTGCTCCTACCACTGCATTGAGAACAATGAGTTTGAAAAGAACATTGATTTTCCTTAAAAGGTTTCTCTACCTTAAGCTTTAAATTTCTGTTATGCAATTCAAGTTACCTTTTTGGACTACCTGACATTATGTCAAGAGGTGGAACCTGATCCTGTATACAGGATCTAATGTGCAATTTCCAGTTCATACAGTAGAAGAAGCTACTAGTTTTCACCACAATAACCAGATAAAGAAAAACACTATAATTTCAGGCAACCGCTGATAAATACATTAAAATAAGCCACATTAAGAACAGGGACTAAACAGACAAAATTTGTGCTTCTCAGAGCTACTCTTCTCATAAAAACTTGTAATATCTTTAGACAACTCTTAACAGACAAACACCACTTCAGCTTATAAAACGCATGGAAAACTTTCTAGAGCACAGTCGCTTTCGTAATTTTTTGAGAATATTTATACATTTACAGATCCACTATAGATTTGCCTCACAGTTAGTAACCCTATATTGGATATCACAGTAACCTTTGAATAAACAAATCTTGGTATCCAAAGTATATTTTAAGAAATACCTGGGTTTAACATTTTTGTATTTAGAAAAGATAGTGGGAAATGGGAAATCATACTATTTACCAATTAATAAAGTCAGTTCACAGAGACTGAGTTATTCTTACATGGGGGAATGCTCACAGTAAATTTTCTGCCTCATAAAACCTTCCCACACGCAGCTGTAGATGACATGCTATAAAAAAAGGGCTTTATTCATCTTTGAATTTCATCTGCATTTATTCAACAGGGGGAGAGGCTGGTAATTCATACTGGGAAATCACGAATAAATATGAAACTACTGGATTAAGAAACAGAGTTATCACAAAGGACCTGTCCTTGCTGCCTATAGACTTGGCAGCAGGCTGGGGGGGTTGGTATTAATTCCTTCTTTCCTAGGTATACGAGATTCTCCATGGAAATTCTTATTTTGCCTCTGTTCTCAGAAGGATAAGTTTCAACCTTAGTAATCAAGGGGAAACATAATATAGTAAGAAGCTAGTAAAATTGGTTGGATAGTGGAGAAGAAAAGAAATTAATACTTGCATTAAAAAAAAATATGACACCAGTACTTAGCACCTTGTCTTTTAAATTATTTGGGTTTGCAGCAACTGGTTTATTATTTAGTGGCTAGGGGATGCATTCAGCTAGTTAAAGCTGTAATCACCAGCTGGAAAATCTTATTTACCTCATCAGTCCCTAAGTGGAAGTTATATTTTTCTGAGCTATTTTCCAGTACCTTTGCTATTTGTATAACTCAAAAGCACAAGCGATGGAGAGCACACTTATTTTATTATAGGAAGACAATGATAATAAATTTAATCTATTACTTTTGCTATGAGAGATCTTTACTGTATGTACAAAGACTAATAGATTACATCCATTATGTAAAGTATTACTATCACTGGAACCAAATAACATCTCGTCTTAACAAGCTACCAACCTTTGGTGCATCTGTGCAGTGTATCAGTTCTAATGCATTGCAGATAATACTTAGCTTTTACAGAGAGAGCTGTCATGCCATGCAAAGGGGTTGGAGACAATACAGCCCTTTGAGTTATACACAAGCTTGTATTTTAATGGTCCTTATAGAATCTTATGTTGGCTTTTGTGAGTTTGGCAGGCTGTCACGTTTTCCTAAAGGATATCAGATCAGCATTGGCTGACTTGGGGAAGGCAGAGCTGTTGGTGGGTAATGCAAGTAAAAGGCTGAAACTGAGGGTTTCTGATCTGTAATCAAAACCCCTGGGCCTCGAACTTTCTGGAGAACACAATACCAGTATTTACCTTGCAAAAAAAAAGATCCAACCATTTCCCTGAGGATTATAAAGCAAAGGAGTTACTGTTTGACCATCCCTGCATGAGGAATGATAATTTTGTATGTAGGTTTGTATGTTCTAATAAGCATTGTTATCAGACAAAGAAAACCTTTTTTTAAGAAACAACCCCGACTGCCTAAAGTACTCCTGAAGGTGATGGCATCATGGTGACAGCCATAGTCTGCCCTGTAGTCAGCATTCCCAACAGCTGTAGAACAGATGCTCTGGCAGAGGAGTAGCAGTAAATGAAAGAAAATTGTCATGAAAGATGCACACCAACTAGACTCTTGGTTTGCAATTCAGTGGTATATTGCTTGAAAGGACCTCTTAATGCCTCATTTAATTAGTGGGTTTGCAGTGCTTGAAAAATAGGATTCATCTCCCAAGGAATCTATGAAGACTTGTCGCTTTGCCTTTGATTATAGATGAGAGATGCCAAAATGAATGCAAACCACACATCAATTGTCAGGTTGTCAAGTGTCACATCAAGCACTCAGACTACTACTACTACTACTACTACAAAAACATTTGCATTTAGTCCTTCTACAAGACTACCAAAAATTGTTCCCATAGTTTTCTACTCTTTGATCAAAGTTTATTGAAAGAACGTTAGCACTCCCACAGGTTCTCCAACTCTTTAATAGATCAAGTAACAAGTATCCACTTTTGAAATTTCTGCTGCCCATGTTTATCATAGGGAATTTGTCCTGACACTCTGTTTACTTCATTTTCCACAACTCAGAATCATGGCCAACTTCCTCTTCATCTCTTAATCAAAATTGTTTTCTTTATACATGAGCCAAACACTTGGAACCACCCCATTCCCAGGTTCTGCTTTATCACTGAAGCCAGAAGAATTTGCTGTGAATGTCACTGAAGTACATTTGATAGTTAATGGCTGGTTACTGCCTCATATCCAGCAGTCACTGGGAATTACTTCGGAGGTGTGGGCCTATCTGGCACGATTAAAAATAACTGGTCCTTGGGAACAGCATTAACCAGCGTACTTCCATTTTTCTATTGAAGATGACCATCAGCTCAAGACACTGGAAGGTGTGTGCTGAAGTCAACAAGAACTGAAGGGAGTACTTTCTGAATATACGTGCCATCTTAGAGAACTGCACACAAAAAGGCATATGAGAGATCAATTTGTCCTTTATGGCTTAACATGCTGAAGCAGAAACCCAAACCACTGCAAGCAGGAGGAGGGTATGCATTAAAGAAGCCACAGGCATTTTGCTCTAGGGGCCTTTATGCTGTAACAATGCAAAGTCAGAAAGATGGATAAGTGATGTCCTTGTTGATGGGAAAATTATTTGCTCAGTGTGATAAAATGATCCCTCCAGATCCTGTCTTAACACAAGGATTCTGCTCTCTCCTTGTTCAAAAAGGAAAGCTAAAAACCACCTCATTTCATTACAAATAGTTTCTTAAAATGCAGTCTGTTCTGATCAAATGATCAACCCTTCCTGGATTTTCAACAGCTATTGTAATTGTTTTTCATAGAAATCTATTTTAATTGTAACACTGTTCTGCTACAGCCCTATTGTCTGTGTCCTTCCGAATTGTCAGTTACTTAAAAGAAGAAATAAAAGCTCGAAAACACATTGTTGTAATGGATTCCTATGTTTCAGTTGTCTATCAGAAACAAAGCTATGAATTTCACCTATTGAGGCACAAAAATAAAATACTTTTTCCTTTAAAAAAAAAAAAAAAAAAGAAGAAGAAAAAATAAAGATAAAAATCCACTACTGTTTCACTTGTGGTTTTTGAGGCAAAAGTTTGAGGCTATAATTCTGATCCTCTGCTATAGTTTTGGAAATATGCATAGCATTCCAGTAAGTGTATCGATTATAAAGATTAAAAGGTTTTCTTTAATATTCCAGTGAGGTTGCATTTCCTGCATATACAAATCTAGTGTCTCCCAGCTAGGGCAGACTTGCTGTGTCAGTGTCTTCTCCCATCCCGCCCTTTCCCCACACTTTCTAATCAGTGCTTGACTGGTAATTTCAGCATGTATTGCTGCCATCCAGTTCCAGGACAATCAAGTGTAAGGGTTTGTCCCGATGCCTTGTCCCCAGGCAAATGTAGGTAGATGGGATCTGGATGCAGAGGAGCTGCTGATCCAGGCGTCTTTAACTGGTCTCCGTCAAGCTACCAGCCCTTCCCCCACTGCCCACCCCTTTGTTTGCTGGTCACCATTGAGAAAGAGGAGGCACATCCGCCCTCACAGAGGTGAGAAACTTTTCTCTGCTTTGGGGATGGATGTGCCTTCTGCTGACAGCCAGTGCCTTTCTATCTACATAGAGACTTAGAATCATACCATAGAATTGGAAGGGACCTTAAATTTCACCTAGTTCCAACTTCCCCGCCGTGGGCAGGGGCACCTCCCACTAGACCAGACTGCTCAAAGCCTCATCCAGCCTGGACTTGAACACCTCCAGGGATGGGGCGTCCACAACTTCTCTGAGCAACCTATTCCAGTGTCTCACCACCCTCACAGTAAAGAATTTCTTCCTAATACCTAATGTAAANTAGGTATAGGAACTTGCTTTGGCTGGTGCTGGGTCCTGCTTGGGGGGATGCTGGTGGCAGCTTTTGATACCCGTCCCCAGAGCTGTCACCTGTGTTTCTCCAGTCTTTCCTGGTTCAGGCAGTCAGGCACCACAGGGCACAGTTACAGCATGATAAGGTGAGCCAGTAGGAAACCAGACTGATTCCTCAACGAGGGCCCTGTCCATTAAGTTCTCAGTGTGAGCAGAAGATGACTTTAGAGTGCATCAACATGACCACTGCAGAGACATCAGCTGCTGGCAGGCAGTCAGGAAGAGCTCCCGGACACTTAGATCCCCACAGCTTCATCAGCCTGTGACATCCTTGCCATCCTCTCCACAGCGCACACCACTCCTGGTGGAACAAGGGACTGCAGGGACCCAGGGCTCCAGTGAATGACCTCCAGCGCAACGCCTTTGCAGCCCTTTTCCAGGTCCACCCTGATATACTCATGCCCAGGATGCAATGAGAGCTCTAGGATGTCTATGAAGCCAAATAATAGTTCTCCTTTTGTTTCTGGGATCTATGTGTTTCTTATGCTAGCCAGTTAAGGCTAACACTTTTTTAAAAACTCTTGTAAAATTTCTCTGTGCACTGAATAGAGAATTACTGGCTCAATAGCACCTGTAGAGATGGGCTTCTCAGAAGTGATGTCCTTGGGCCAAGAGAAAGGAGTTGTGCCTCTGTGTTTCTATGAAGGTAAAGGACAAAGGTGTTTTTCTCAGAAATGGATCACACAGGCCTGTAAAAGAAATACTTTTACAGCACTAAGGCCCAGAGCAGGTTGGAGCACAAAGGCCAACTGGAGTGAGAACAACCAAAGCAAAGTGGTCTGTGCCCCAGAACAAGGGCTTGACTTTTCAGGAATTGTAAGGAGTATATCCTGTTGCTGCTATGAGCATGCTGGAGGTTGCCAAATAACTGCATCCATCTTTGGTCTATGTGTATCACAAATCTCTCTGGAGCTGGTGGGGTTTTTATTCTAGCTAAATGAAAATAATTTTTTGACTCCTCAGCTAGAAACAGCAAAACAAAAAAAGGCGCCTGCATCCAGCATATAGCTAACCCAGTTAAAAACATCATGGCCTGCAAATATTCACCCGGTCTCTCCACTTGAGATTATGCACATTTTTTCTGACACAAAAAAGAATCTGTTGTTTAAAAGATCAAGGGCTTACGGATACATTTTAATATCAAAAACTGTACTGCGTGCTACAGCAATATTGCAACAGTTCTCCATTACTGTTTAAATCTATTTGATTTCTTAACTGTTGCTTTTAGTTCCAGCTCGCAACCTTGAGGGGACATCTCAAAACTCAGCCAGGCTTTCTTATTCTGAACTGAAACAGAGTTTATGCAGGAGGTTCTTCTTTATTCGTGTTTTGTTTTATAATTCTCATATTTTCTTGTGTCTAATAAGTTTTGATGTTGCTGTGTTCTCCCTGAATGAACTTTACAGAAAAATTATGAGGCAATACTCTCCTTTTTTGTACATTTTGAGGTATAAACCCACTCTATATCAAATGAAGGTACTAACAATCTTTATAGTCCTTTTGAGTTCTTAACAGAATTGCCTTCTCTCCTAGATGTGTGGTTGGTTTTCCTCATGGCAGGCCATGTGAAACTCCTCTTCCAGAAGCAGCCTACCAACCAAGCCCTTCGATATTGCTTTTATACACTACTAACTTGGCTTAATTTAATTTTTAAACTTCTTTGGCTTTAGGGAAATGCTTGTAAATCACCAGCTCAGAATCAGGAAATCAGTCTTTCTTTTGAAAGACCACTAGTCTTTTCCTTGTTTTTTGTTTGTTTTGGTGGTTTGGGGTTTTTTTATGAGAAGGTACTCACTTTTGGTGAGAAGAGTACCACATTGCACCCTGAATGCACCACCTAAGCTGGTGCATACAGAAAAGAATACTTCAGCCCATCTCAGGATGCTATAAAATGTGGCAAGGCAATTCACAATGACTATACCTCGCTCACTCTCTGTATATGATTTAGGACAGAAGCAGCTATGCACCACTTCTCAGCTCTATGTGAGTTTTGTCTGCAGTGTTAATCTATGACATTGCCACTGCTCCCACCACTATCCTTCCTCCATCCCAAACACTCCTTCCTGTAGTACTCATTTGTCCCAGCGAAACTCTTGCACTCTGTTTCCTGTTGGTACTTTGGTACACTCTCATCACCCAGTGCATATCACCCTTCGCCAATACCAGTCTCACTTCCTGTCATGCTGATCTCTTTCTGTGATTTTGACATTTTTATCCTTGGCTTTATTGTATCTGTATGTTGTATTTCAAAAGAATGTGATTTTTATATTTCAAAATCCATTAATATTCAGAGCCTGTGTACTGTACAACCTGCTTATTAAATAATGAGCACATGGCATGCAGAACTCCCACTCGCTTTCTTGCATTAGTAAGAGCTGGTTGTGGTGAGTGTTAGTAAATCTAATAAAATTGTTATTACATATTCACCACATACGCCTTTGAAGCTTGTATGTGTTGTGCCATGAATGCATAATTAGCATAGGGAACACAAACCAGAGCTCCACAAGCCTCTCTTTGGGACTTTGTGACACCATTGACTACAATAAAAAGTTCACTTGTCTCCAGTCAGCAAGAAATTCAATTGAGTGAATGTCAAATGTAAGTACATACAACGTACAAGGCTTGAGTATAATTGTAACTGTGAGATTTAGTTGCTGCCTAGAACTAATGTTTGTACACAGCAATTTAAATGTTAACAGACAATACCAAATTTTGAAATTAAATTCAAGCACTTATGAAGACTGTGAATGCTATAAATTGAATCTGGGAACAACATTTGCATATATCAGTCTCGCACACAAAAAGGGCTGGACAGAAATTCCAGCTCAAAATCTTGCTAAAGCTTTGGCTGTGTGTAGCAACCAATCTAGAAGTCTTCTTTCCATTCTTAGTACCAGAATGATTAGGTTCCTGTACACTGTAGTCATGTGGAACAGATTCCAAGTAGATTTTAGGAAGGATTGGATATGAAGAAAAAAGCCCTCAAATCATCTTGTCATTTTTCCATGCTTGAGCCAGATGAAAACAGAAAAGAGAAAAAAATATATAATCCAAGAACAAGGCTGTTTTTCACAGTGTTATGGTTGAATCAGTATAAGATCATTTTTATTTACCTGAATAGCCCTTATAAGATTCATTCATTACTGGTTTCTCCTCTCATTTCCCTGTATCATCCTATTTCAGTACAAAGAACTGTAGTCACAAGTGTCACTTTACATCTTTATTAGTTTAGGATAGTATCTTGGGCTTTAATGTTGTGAATGTGCATACCTTAAGGTTCAGTGCTTACAGTCTTGTGGCTGAAAAGCACACCACTTGCTCAGCTTTCTCCACGGTCACTTACCTTTTTCTCATGCATAAAACCAGCACTGCCTAGTTGGATATGGACCACTTAATCTGCTTTTAAATGAGGATAGTTTGAAACAAACAAATAAAAAGTATTTGCACAGCTTCAACTCCTGAAATATGTGCTGCGGTTTGATTGTTTTCCCTGCAAGCAATGAGACGATGGTCACTGTGCTGCAGGCAAGTTGGCATGTCCATTTGCTTCGCCGAGGAGTCTGGCTTCTTTTACTTTCCCTGGACTGTGAAAAAAACGGGAGCTCCAAAGCAAGGTCACAGGCATCAAGGAGAGCAGGTCTTCATCAGTCTGCATATCTGTACCATCCAACCTGTCTCCAGGGCTCTGCACTTGTGAGTAGGTAAGGCACAACATTCTTCCAAACACTTCATGGCATCACTGCTTTGCCAAAAGTTGCCATGGCCTTGTGGGCTCAAAGACCATAAATGTATCTAAGTGTCAAATGGATCAAGCCTTTGGTAATACAATCATACCTCTGATTTTTTTTAGAGTATTGATAGATTTTTTTCAGTTTGTTTGGTTTTACTTCTGGAGGTTGCTTTGATTGCAAAAGAAATTAAGAAGATGCTGGTTTTAACAGCATCTCCTTCAGAATAAATTTGTAGTGGAGGTTAGAGGAAGGTGAGGCAATGTTTCTTGCCACAGAATTTACACATCAAGCCATACCACTGAAAACACAAAAATCACAACTTGACTGTCATCCCGTCTTTCTTTCAGTGTCACATGTAGTGACTGTGGGGCTCTCAAACATGTGTTTGAGAGGCTACTTGGCATAACATTTTGGGTCAGGAAGTAACTAATTGAGCTGTTGTTTCTGTCTTCCCTGTGCAAGAACTTTGAGACCTCTTGCTATTTTTATGTCCTTTGTACCCTCTACTTTCCTATAAACAAGCAAACAGAAGAGAGATGGGCAGAAAATGTTAGAGATAGACCCTGCATAAGCATGGTAATTTATGCAATATACAATCAGATTTTTCCAGAGTGGCCTAAGAAATAAAATTAGTTTCAGAAAGGAAATAAAATAATAGCCACAAAGCCCTCTCCTGCACCCCCACACCCCTAGAAGGTCACACTGTAGGGCAGCATGTTACCTGTTTATTACAGCACCCAGATTAGCAGAGCAAGTGAGTTAGCTGCATGAGAGCAAAAAAAGGATTTGAGAAGACTAGAGTTTATCTCAGAGCCTCAAATCTAATAATCTATCTCTCTTTAGCTGTGTAATGCCTCACAAGAATTCAAGTGCTCAGGCAGGTTTTTAATTGCAATACCCATAAGAAAGAGTTCTGAAAGTCTAAACATGTACCCAAGCAATTTCTTCTAGGACAGGTGGTTTTACTTCCGTAATAGCTACATTATATGGCACTTTACCGAGTCATCTCCCAGCTAAAGCAATTAATCTCGTTTTCAGAATTCACGGGTGTTAGCACTGGAAGCACCCGCTCATCCTGCTCATCCTGTTCTTTCACAGGTTTGAGCTATGGTGGGTGACAGATGGAGACATGAGCCATGCACCTGCAGTTCCCTGGTGCCCTGCTGCCCTTGCCCTGTTGCCACAAGTCTGTGAAGTTTCAAGGCAGGTGTTGAGTCACTCCCAACCAAGCAGCCAAGGTATGGACCAAATGTGAGCCCTCAGAGGGCTCTTGCTAAAAGACTTACAGTAGTCTCATGAGAAAGGGCACTCCCAAAGGCTGAAGGAATGCTACGTTGGTGTAAGTAGATTGAATTGTCTTCCTTTCATTTCTTAATCTGTGAATTTTATAAATATCTGTAACTGTGTTATCTGTTTTGGATGTCATGACTCAACACTTGCATTTTTATTTTCACCTTAGTCCATCTTGTGCTAGATGTGATAAAAGGTTTCTGGATATCCGTCCATCTACCTGACACACAATATTGTGAACCTGCAAACTATGGCCCTGGGGTTTTCCAGCACAGCTCTCAGTACTCACCAGAGGAAAAGAGAGGTGAGCTGCATGGCAGGTAAAGACATGCACCCAGGAAAGGCAGTAGCAACTGCCATGACTACTGGTGATGCTGGCAGGCAGAAAGATACGAGTCCTAGGCTGACCCTAGGGGATTACAGCAAGTTTATCAAAATCCTCTCCTTGCTTTGTGTTGTTCTTCTACCTCACCCCAGCTGTCTAGACCCAAAGAGATGAGAAAGACAAGGATTTGCTGTAGAAACTTCATGGAAGTAAGTTATTGCTGCTGTAGGGCATCATGTGAAGATCCTAGATGTTACTGGAATACAGGGCAATGACAGAGGGAAAGGAAAGAGTGGTAGGACGCCTCTGCCTACAGAGTGCTGTTCTAGCATGTTGTGACATGCTATCTCCTATCTACAGTCTCTCTGATGCCTACTGTTTGCTCTCAGCAGGCTCAGGCTGCAGGGTGGGGTTAGGATGGTTGAGACAGATTTTACACAGAGTATAAATCACAAGGAGCACTTTCCACTTGTTACGGTTTCTTCAGATGGTGTAATTTTCACCTTAAAAGAGCAGCAGTAGGAAATCCAAGCTCTATCTGAGTGATCAGGCTGAAAAACATTTTGCTGCTTACTCTTGTTGCTGACCTCTCATATGAATTAGTATAGCATTTAATATATGTGTGCATTCTATTTTTTTCCACAGGACTTTACATTAATACATAGCCTATATATTGGAAAACATCTTTGAAAAACTGTACATACGTAGAAGTCATAGGATCCAGAAATTCACCCTCACTTCTAGTCAACATCTTTTAAGTTATAGTGACATAAATCAGAACTAAATAATGCTGTACTCCATTTCTCTCAGACCTATTTTCTACTCTCCTCTGAGCAGAGATCTTCAATCATTTTTTTGGTTAGTCTGTGCAACAGTATTGTCAGGCCTGTTTCTCTTGCAAATAGGGTCCAAGTAGCTATCATAGAATTTTCTAATGGACAAGCACATCATTTGACATTATGTTTAGTCTAATGTCCTTTCCAAAGAATAAGATTTTGTTTCACCAGTCTGCTGTGGATATATTGTGGGTGGAGATTTCATCAGCTGAGTGGCTGATTTTCCCCCTTCATCCAAGACTCAATACTTTTGTCAGAAACACTGCAGAGATAAAATTGTACAGAGATTTTGTAAATGTAGCCATTAATAATAGCATCATAGTGATATACCTGAAGTTTATACCTAATAATGGGGGGTGATAAATTTTAGAAAAAAACTTATTTATATAATTGAGTAAAAGTATTGGGATTTTTATTAATCCTTCCTAAATTTAGTAGGTATGAAGAGGGCAATCTTAATGTTACATATAATTCCTAGAATATGTCTCCTTCGGGTAGTGAAAAATAGGACAAATATTTTTCTGAAAAAAATAGCAGTTTGTAAGCCATTGCAGCTATTTCTTGGTCCAAAGCTGCTGTAGAACAGACAGAAATATGTTTTGCAGCATGCCCAGCAACTTTTTCACTGAAATAAAACACACCCTAGGGTGCATGTATGATTGCTTGCATTCCAGATAACCCAACTCTGTGGAAAATTACATCAGTCTTCTTAAACTTCAATTCTGACTTACTTTCTCATAAGCCAAGTTTCTAGTGTCTGTCACTTATCAATTATATAAGGTTAATATTTTTAAATGTGGCCTGTGGGAAAAGTGTATTTTTTTTTCTTACCTCCATAGCTCAAAAAGGGGTGAAGCTTAAAAAAAAAAAAAGGAAACAATGAAAGAAAGGAAGAAGGAGAAAAGATAATCCCTTATGGCTGAGATGAAGTACAAAGCTGAAAGAATTTTTTGCCTGAGATCATCATGAGTAGCATTCAAAGAAGGTTGCACTTGTACCTGAAACTTTAGCTCTATTGTGGCATCTGCAAGCCCAGGCTGCTGAGTATATAGACAAAAGTGCAGTCGGTATGTATGTGCATGAAATCATTTCAACGTTAACAAGATGTTTTCCTTGTTTTAAAAGGTGTGTAGCACTTTTTCCTCTCCAGCAGTTTGATGATACCTTATGTCTCTTTTTATTGTATTTTTAGGAATATAAACAAAAAAAAAGAAAGCATTCTTAGTCAAGTAGCTCATGTTAAGTTCCCAGGAGGTGACAAGAGACTTTCCTTTTTACTCAAAAAATAGATATCAATTTCAATCAGAAATCTATCTGTCTGGGACCAAAGTCCAGTTCTGTGGATTTCTGTGTAAACAATGCTTCTGCCTGACTACCAAGTGAACAACGTTATCAGGAAAGAGCAAAAAATTAGATGCAGCCTTGCACCTCTCTGAAATGTTAAAACTTGAAATTTTTTAAACACTGTAGAGATAAAAATAAAATGAAAATGGTAATTATTTATGGACCCACTCTGAAGATTCTCTCTCTTAAAATTAATAAGTGTTGACACCCTGCCCCATAACCAACATCGGCAGCACAGGTAGGATGCTGTCCACCTTCTATGTAAGGTACAATTCTCTCAAATCACACTACCATCAGTGGAGCCAAGGGGTGGCACAACTCTTACCCACATTCAAAAGACATTTGCACAATCAACTTCTGCTGCCACATGACCTGGACATTAAGTGTCCCTGGCAGTCTGCCGGAGCTACAGCATCACTTATGATCCTGTGCTGCTATCGGTGGTTGGGTCAGTCACTGTATGGGCACATTGTTGCTCATCTTTCTTACTGTCTTATTAAAGCCTTGTTTTATAACGTGTTGTCAGACTCCGTTACTGTCCAGGTGTGTAAGAAATAAACTGGCTACAACAGAGGTATGGATATTAGACCAGAGCTCAGTGCAGAGCTGTTTGCCACCACTTCACTCCATCAGGAAACAGAGAGGTGGGAAATTACTTTGGGAACAACCTCCCCAATCTCTGTTTAATTCAATGGCTCCTCTCTGAACGTTTCATGAATATCTCATCATGAACACCACCCCCATCCCTAGGGATCCAAGCTGAGCTCTCACCTGACTCATGCACAAAATTTGGAGTCTAAAGTCTGGAGTCTAAAGAAGAACCAAGTAAGGTTGTTCATAAATATTAGCCTGAACTGAAAACTATAAAATCAGCTAATTGACTAGAAACAAGATTCAGAGCCAAGGGGCTGAAATATATAAGGCAAGAGCCAGAGAAAGAGAGACGAGCAGTGATTACCACCAAGTGTTTTCCAGAAAATTGCCTAAGAAAGGCCTGATGCAAAGCCCTGTTTAAAGCTTCCTGTGGTTTCAGCTGTGGCCAACTCACCACACTTACCACGGCAAGTATTGTGTTCCCTACTGCATATGGGAGAACAAGGCATAAAGACAAGTCTCCATGTTCCCATCAAGCAAGGCTCCTCTGTCCCAGCTTGTTGCTTTCTGTATTGCTTCTTGGGGATACTTTTTAAGTTTAACTACAAATCTTTGTTTTCCAAGTGAGCCCTACCTCATTGTTTAGGCACTAACGGAGCACAGATTAAAATGGAAAACTCAGTCACGGGGTGTCCTGGTTCGAGGTAAAATGGAACCAATATTCTAATTCGGAATTTTATTTTTTAGCTGGGCCTCGTCTNATGGTAAATCTCCTTATCTCTTCCCCTCCTCTCCGAGGAGAGATGTGGGGGAGGGCCATCTGTCGTTCCGATTGGCCAATCCGGCCAAAACCACAACACAGGGGGGCAGAATCTAATACTTCTGAGACAACACCCCCAAGAGCCCCAAAAATGACACAATTATTCTCCTCTGGCTAGTCATTTACTTTTAAAGTTGATCAGTGTACATATTAGTTGCCTTGATCCTGAATGGAGCAGGTCGTGTTCACCTGTCTAGCCCACATCACAGCCATGCCTCACAGCAACTGACAACCTCATCTGCTGGAGTGGTAAGCAAAGTGCATGTGGTGACCGCCAGGATAAATGAGATCACCTGGAAATACCTTACAGTGTGGCCAGCAGCTTGAGAGATGTGATTCTCCCCCTCGGCTCTGGTGAGACCTCACCTGGAGTGCTGTGTCCAGCTCCGGAGCCCTCAGCACAAGAAGGACATGGACCTGTCAGAGAGGGTCCAGATGAGAGCCACAAAGATGATCCGAGGGCTGGAGCACCTATCATATGAAGACAGGCTGAGAGAGTCGGGCTTGTTCAGCCTGTTGAAGAGAAGGCTCCGGGGAGACCTTATAGCAGCTTCCAGTACCTGAAGGGGGGCTACAGGAAAGCTGGGGAGGGGCTGTTTGCAAGGGCATGTAGCGATAGGACGAGGGACAATGGTTTTAAACTAGAGCAGGGCAGGGTTAGATGAGACATTAGGAAGAAGTTCTTTACACTGAGGGTGGTGAGACACTGGCACAGGTTGCCCAGAGGTGGGGGAGGCTCCATCCCTGGGGACATTCAAGGCCAGGCTGGATGAGGCTCTGAGCAACCTGATCTAGTTGAAGATGTCCCTACTCCCTGCAGGGGGGTTGGACTGCAGGGTCCGGGGAGAGGGAACTTTAAAGGTGCTTTCAACACAACACATTCTATGATTGTATGAGTCTGCAACATGCTGAATTTATGCTTCTCTTGCAGCTGAGCAGCTGTTTGAGTGGGTCTTCTCCCAGTGAGAGGAAAGACTCAGGGGACATGTTAAGGCAAGCTTACTCAGAGAAGGGATAGGGATAGAGCAGAGATTTCTCTATATGGCTCCAGAGTACAAAAAAATGTGGAACACTAATTTACCCCCAAATGCAGCCTGAAACAATGTAAGGAAAAAAAAGGCATTTAAGTAAAAGAATAAGCACATCATATTTCATGAAGTCCAGGCCAATGTCAGGCTTTGTCACAGCACATTGTAGAAGATGTGCAGACTTGTGGCTGATGTAAATCCACAGAACTCATAAAAATCAGTAGGCTTCCTCTAATTTAAAGCAGCTGAAGATCACGTCTCAAATCTCTTAGTCATAACAGAGTGCTGTAAGCCAAGAGAAAATTAGTGGAGGAAATACACAAAATTGGTGCTGTGCTGATTTTCTGTGATAAACAACTTATCATAAATATTTAAAATCCATTATAACTTTTTTATTTATTCTTAAATACAGTATGCTAATTTTGTAATGTTAAAATTGTTCAGTCCACTTATTTGCATAATTGCTGCACTGCAGTTTGGTAAAAGTTTTGATTCAAGACTCATAAGTGATAGCATGGTAGTGTGTTCGGTTGAATTAAGAAAAGAAAACCACACACAAGGAAAAAAAAAAACCTTTCAGTGCAAAATGCATTATAATAACTAATATAGATAAGAGAAAAGAAAAACTGCAATTTGGTTGAGGGCAGAGGAAAGCTTTCTATAAATTAAAGTGCTGGGTGCTAAGACATCATAATAGTCTAAGCAAAAGTTGAGTAGAGAAGCTCTGGGTAGAATGAATAGTGTTGCAGTGATTAAAATATTAACTGGTAGTTAACTGTAATTGGCAGCAATTCAGCAAAAGTGATTTTTCCTAGATGGGAATAACAGCATGAGCTAGGGAAAAAAAAGATATGATCTGGAAAAAAAAAAAAANCATCATATGTCAGATAATATTAAGGTGACTCATGAAGAAAGAGATCTGAGTGGAAGTGCTGGTGTTCAAAAATCTCACTAAAAGAGGAGCAGAATATGAAAACAGGACTTTACAAAATATCCTTGCAAGAAATTTTATGGAAAATTTTAATTAAAAAAAGGAGAAAGCTGCTAGACTAGAAGTCCCCAGCTGAAGAATGAGATTCTGCTGAGAAAACATCTAAAAAATCTAAAATGGTTTTTTCCATACGATTTGGGGAAAACTATGCTTTCTGCAGAGAATTGGAAGAAATTATCATCTTTTTGCATAAAATCCCAACGTTTATCAAGATATGAGATAGCTTTGGCATTCCACTATATTTAAGGTAAGCACAGATGGGAGAAACCAAGCAAAAAAGAAAAATCTCTCAGTATTTGACCAAAGGCNGATTTTCTATCATTAATTTGTTAAGTGTATCCTCCTACACGGTTACACCCTGTCCCATGTCTGTGTACACAGCACCTCCAGACTGCTGGGCTCTTAGAGGAAGCAAGTTGCAAACACAAGCCCCCAACAGCCAGTAGGGTGTAATCAGATGAAGCAGTGGTTTACAGCCTGCTATGCAATATGCTCTATCCACATGAATTGTAAACCCAAGAGGATAACTGAGTCCACAAATGAGTCTAACTCATGCCATAGAGTCCCTAGCTCCATCTGTCTAAGAGTCAGAAACATCTAGGCCCTGGAAGAGCCCAAGCACCAGCTCTTTTCAGCAAGCTTTACAGGCCTGGCAATGGAAACATGCCCTGCCCAAGACAACCAAGAGCCCACGTTTCAGGGTGCCCATTTCAGCCCTGCTTAGGACTTTTTACTGTTCAACCCAATAGTACAGAACAGCACAGAATGGACAAGGAGGAGTAGAAACAATTCTTCCAAATGTTTATTCAGAAAGGTTTATTTCAAAAATCTCCCCTAATGTCTTTCTACCTTCTAACAAACTTACGAGGAACGACTGAGGGAACTGGGGTTGTTTAGCCTGGAGAAGAGGAGGCTGAGGGGAGACCTCATCACCCTCTACAACTGCCTGAAAGGAGGTTTTAGAGAAATGGGGGCTGACCTCTTCTCCCCGGTGACAAGGGATAGGACAAGAGGAAACAGGTTCAAGTTATGTCAGGGCAGGTTTAGATTAGATATCAGGAAATATTTTTACACTGAAAGGGTTATTAAACATTGGAATAGGCTGCCCAGGGAGGTGGTGGATTCCCCATCCCTGGAGGTGTTTAAGAAAAGGGTAGATGAGGTACTTAAGGACATGGTTTAGAAGGGGTTTTTGTCAGGGTAGGTTAATGGTTGGACTTGATGATCTTAAATGTCCCTTCCAACCCCACCGGTTCTATGATTCTGTGATTCATCATATGTCAGATAATATTAAGGTGACTCATGAAGAAAGAGATCTGAGTNTCTCAGTATTTGACCAAAGGCACTCCTAAACAGTTTGGTGTTGCAGAAGATAATTTGAGGTAAAGAAGTAAAGATAGGAAGTTGAAGCCTTCATGGTGAATGCCTTCAAAGAGAGTAGAGTGTCTCTTGCTGAATGTGAAGGAGCCACAGAATTTGAAATAATTTCAAAGATTTTCACAAGCAGAAATGTCACTTCTCTACTTTCAAAGGGTGGTACCAGGCAGTACATGTCCCTGGAAACTGCAATATCTACTGCACAGGCAGCAGGTTCTGAGATGACCTGTAATGGTCTGGACAGCCATGACAGGGTTGGAGATACAACTCTGCTCAGTCCGCATTCCGGCAGTCAAGTCCTTGTTGTGTCCAGCACCAGTAGGCGTGATCTTAGTTGTAAAGACCTGTGGCACACAGATAATTGAAGAATTATAAGAGATAAAGGGCTTTAGTACATAGTATAGGGCTTAAGAGCATGCCTAATTCCAAACACAAATAAAATCCATACTTATTCACCAGTGCCTTCAAGAGTGTGTTGCTTTGGCTTCAGTTTGAAACATGATCAAAAAAACAGAGGTGCATATCTACTGGGACACATCTCACGCTTGAGAGGTAAAAAAAGTGTTTCTGTGCTCTCTTCCATTTCACTAGAGTATTACCTTTGAGATGATGCTTTCTTTATATTTATACATCACTTGCTGCAGATAAACCTTGGACCTTGACAAATCCAGCATAAGTAAACAGGTATTAGGAGAAATATGGTTATAATCAGCAAAGATTCTGTTTACAGATTGTGTAGGGGCAACAACACAAAACAAAACAACCAGTGGTTCGTTGGTTTTGGTGCAAATATTCATTCATAATTAAGCTAAGAAGGTGGTATTTCAAATTAATATTTTAACATATTAAAATCACAACTGTGAAAGGAAGAGGATGGTGACAGCTGTGTAATCTGAACTCTCTCTTCCTCACAGATACCAGCAACAACATTGACCTGCTGTGAGGAGCAGGGAAAACACTGCTTTCAGAAACTTTAATTACTGCTTGCCTGACCCACTTCTAGTGCTAAAAATTAGTTACTTTTTCAACGTATTTATTTTTAAACCACAAACCATAGCAGCTGGGATTCAATACCTAACAGGTACTAAAATCACATACCTAGAATGTCATGCATCAAAGCTGTCTTCTCAGCGCAAGATTGGTCACCTAATCTCTCCCCAATTCTATTGTCTTTTGCACTACAGGAAAAGGAAAGCTGTAGAACACAGCTGCAGTACTTGGGTACCCTGTTGACTGATGCAATGAAGCCATGACAGTGCTGGACTGGTCAGACTCTCTCAGTGTTAGACTGTATCTCATATTATGTGGGATTTGTTGGCAGCTACAAGCCCAGCAGCCATCAATGCTCTCCTTGCTCAGGACAGGATCAAGAAAGCTTTCCACATGCAAGTCGGTCAGCTGAACACTTTTACTCAGCTCTTACTTACTCCCTCCCTTTTTTAAAAGGATACTCAGAAATATAGGGAGTTTAAAGAGAAACTGCAAGCAACATGGGGGCTAGAAAGTAAGCCAGATGTTCTTGGGCTTGGTTTGTTTTACAAGTATTGGGTTCTTCTGTGCCTAAACTACTAATTCTGATTTTAATATTCTTATTTTTCTCTCATCAGACATGTGGCTTCTGGCATAAGACTTGCAACGCTCACTTGAAGCAGTTTTGCTCAGTCATCTGGTTTGGTCACGGGAAGCTGCTGTCATCTCACTTTTGTCAGTGGCACCTGGCAGATGTCTCCTTTTCTCAGTGATAGGAAAACTCCTGGCTCTTCACAGTCTTGTCACTGAATTTAACTAAATTATCCTTATTTGCTTTTAACATGAACGGTATCATTCCTTGTCAAAATGCATGACTACTGGATCTTAGTCTGAATTTATTTCTTTGAATGGCAAAGACTGTATGAAGTACTGTATGAAGCACATCAGTGTGGTCTATAGTCAATTCTGCTTGAAGGCAAGTAAAAACAACTTATTCTAAATTTCTAAGTAATTTAGTTGAGCAAAGAACCATAATTCTACATCAAGGAAAAGGTATTCTTGATCGAAACAACCAGTGCTTTGTGGGTGTCTTATACAGCAGTTGTGGTGTAGAGTGTCAGAGTTGAGACTACCTCCTGCTTCTCTGGAGAAATAACAGACCTTAAAACATTCGGTAGCATTCAGTGCACTAACTAATCATTCAGTTTAACAGTGATGTGAACATCACAGTTAGACAGAGGAGAACATAATGTGGCAGATGTAAAAGTCAGCTGAAATGTCAGCTGCATGACAATGCAGAGACTTATTTACTGCCTGTGAATTGTTTGACAGAGGGAGCTGTTAAGAGAACAGAATGTTTTTGAAAGCCTGCATAAAAGTCTTCATCTAACACTGTAAATGAAAGTAGATTAAATTCTTCTTTGTCTGCCAACCAGGAAAATGCATTGTTAAAACTTACTTGCCACCTACAGAAATGCTCTTGGACAAGGGATTAAATGGAGCGAGGAGTGTTGGTTTCCGTCTGAAGAGCGTGCTGGAGAAACAGAGGAACAAAGCCTGATTTTAAAAGGAAAATGACTAAGTAAAGAGCTACATCTAAATTTCAAAGGTGAATAAGAGTACAACATAAAGAATGTGGAGTTCGGTTGTGGTTTTAAGTTCTCACTTCTCCTACGTTTCTTTCAGACAGTGTGGGAGTGCCTTGGAGAAGAAACAAACCTGCCTGTGGGAATGAGCCGTGAAGCAGGAAAAATCAGGGAAAATTGCATGTTGTTGAGGGGTTGTGGTGCACACAGAGAAACTGCTGAGAGCAGGAGGAAGTAAGCAGGTCACAGAGGGGAAGGAAAAAGCAATTTCTAGGCTGCGGAAAGCAATAAACAGTTTTCTGCAAGCCAGAAAGCCTCTGAGCTGGCTGGAACGGAACCTAAAAGCAAGTCATTTCTTCTGAAGGGACACAGCAAGTTCAAAAAGAGGTACATGTGAACCCCTGCTAGTCCTAGTCTGTCACGTCACATCAGCTAGACTTTTATCCAGTTAAGAAGTTGTGAATCCTGGCTTGCATTCTAATAATACTGCTTCTACATGATAGTATTTTCACTTAAAATCCTTTTGGTCTCCGTAGTGCTGCTCCATACAGGAGATAGCTTAGGTATAACTGACAGAAAGTCCCAGCAGACTTGACCAGCTGTGACAAAAGGACAGATGGATGAACAGGGTTGGATGCAAATGGGAGGGTCATAAGGGCATCCGTCATGTAGAAATGGGCCACAGCTGCAGTAGAAAGACCTGGAACATCTCAGTAGGTGTTGACCTGCAGTCACTAGGATGAAGTCCAGTTCAATTCCATGGTGACTACCTGTCTTGGAGAAGTTGAGCTGACCTCATGAAAGGTTCTCATCATGATATTTACGAGAAGCAGTGAGGTCTGATACAGCATGGGGTGGCTGGTGGGATCCTCCATGGGTAATTTTATTCCAGTCTTTCTTCCATGTTCCTTTCTGGTATGGTTGGTGGTATACTTATAAATCTAACGGAGTAGGAAACACTAGTAATTTCACAGTTTCACACATTTGGGATTATAAAGTAAATTGTACTTCATCCACCCACAGCAGATTGTAAACCAAAGGATTATTTTGGGAGAGCACTCCCAAGGCGGAATTAACTATTTCTTTCCCGTCAATAGAAAATCCATCACACCAGGTCCTGTCTAGTAAACAAAGCTGTAAATCACGACTGATCTGAGTGTTTCTCTCCTGGAGGGGTGTTCATCAACTGAGATAACTCCTATTCCAATAAGAAAGTCTTTCTAGGCTCCTGGCAAAGCCAGTAGGCAAGATAGCTTCTAGCTGCTGCAAATAGAAAGCACAAAATGACTGTGCTGGAGAAATCTGGTTCTTCACCTTTATGAATCATAGAATCATAGGATTGGAAGGGACCTCTGGAGATCATCTAGTCCAACCCCCTGCCAGAGCAGGGCCACCTTAGAGCAGGTTACACAGGAACGCGTCCAGGCGGGTTTTGAATATCTCCAGAGATGGAGACCCCACCACCTCCCTGGGCAGCCTGTGCCAGGGCTCTGCCACCCTCAAGGGAAAGAAGTTCCTCCTCGTGTTTGGGTGGAACTTCCTTCCAGCAAAGTGTGCGTTACCCCTGAACGAAGCTGATGGCAGAGGCGTGCCGTGGTCCTGGGTGAACCAGGGCCTCAAGAGGGACGAGAAAACCTGTTCTCCTCCACCCAGCCTGCAAACGATAACAAATGGAAAAGCAATTTGGGCATTCATCCACAGAGATGGGTGTGGAGGATGGCGGGTTGCAGTCCCCGCGCAAAGAAGGGGCTCCTGGGGGAGCCTGGTATATAAAAGGACCCTTCCTCTTTCCATGCCCTTTAGAAAATTTGCCTGTGGAGTAGCAAGACCGCGTCCCATCCTACAGGTGCACCACAGAGGTCCATGAGCATAGAGGAAAGACCTTCCCACACAGGAGAGACCTCCCCAGGGAGGCCATCTCCTCCTGGGGACAGCCCAAGGCAGGAGCCACCCAACTCAGCTCTCACCGGGCGGAGAGGATCTGATCTGCATTACGGCACAGCTCTTGTTCCCGGGAAAATCCTGATGTCTCTNAACTGTGAAACTTTTGTGCTTCAAGAATATGGAAGACACTTTAAGCCACACTTGGAAAATCCTTATACAGTTTCTGTGTAAATGTGAATTTGTGAACTTTTATGTCTTTGAGGACCTGGCCTTTTGATTCTGTATAGATACAGATCTTGTGGTGCTCTCATTGAACTTCATTTATGGAGGCTTTGGTACTGCCACTTCTTAACAGAGACCAAAGAAAGCACTTTACTAGCTAGAGTAATAAACTTAGTCATAATGTTGTCATTAGGGAAGACAGTAGTTAATGTCCTTAAAGACCCTGTCCTGGATGCACTAAACCAAAATGATATATTATTAAATTCAAAAATGGACAAAAGGGCTCAACTAGCCCTCAACTATTGTGAAGCACACACCTGTATATTTACTACTATTATGAGGAACCTCCATAATTATTTCTTAGTTAGTAATCTCAGAGCCTACATTTGTTCTTCCTAATATGAGGAATTTCCTGTTATTAGAATTTCAAGAGTGTGTTTTGTTCGTTCTTGGATCCCTCTTTTCCATCAAAAAAGTCTTTCATAAAGTAGTGAAAGGCATAAAACCGATTCAGTGAAACCACACCATAAATTTGTGGGAGTATTTCAAGCAGTTATTCTGTACAGCAGACTGACCAATAGTTTTCATGTCTTTGGGTTTTTTGGGTTGTTGGTTTTGGGTTTGGTTTTTTTTTTTTCTGAAGATAACTCCTACTTTCTTCTTAAGATAAACAAGAAACTTTTACAATGAAAAAGAAGGAGTGGTTTGTGAAGCTTCTGATGCTTTCACTGAGCTCTATGCTATGGTTTAAAGATAGAAAACAAGTTGCCCAAATGAGGTCCACTGGGTAGTTAAGGCTATTGTTTAGGCTATTTATTGAAGGTCTCTAACCTTCTAAATAACACAGGCCATAAGATTTTCACAAGCTTTGGCATTCCAAGAGAAAAGAATATGCCAAATAGCTGGCTCAGTTTCTAACCACTTTAATTAACAAGAGAGAGAGTAGTGGTGATATTAATTCAGAAACTAACAGTCCATACAGTGCAATGCATTCCTTTCTAGAATAATAACAATTTTCTAAACTGTCACATGTGCCCAAGCCCATGATAAGGTTACTCTTATCTACCCAGAAACGTCTGCATGACAAGCTATTTTGTCATGGTCCAAACTAAACATGCCATTTTAATAATGTGTCACCATATTTCCAGAAAGCATACTCCACTTTCTTCTCCAAATAATCCATTTCTGACTGGAAGCAAGTCACTTTTGGTTACATGACAATATGTCACAGAGAAGATTAAATTGAACATAAATTAAATATTTATGTTTCTAGAGATATTCTCCTTAGGTACGTGCCACTTGGATATCTTTATTCAAGAGGCAAAAAATTAAAACTTGGAAAGAACTCCCCGCGACATGCTTTTCCTCCAGTGAATTCTGATTTACAGAGGAATCAATGAACTGATGCCAGTGTAGCAAGAACATCAGATTTATGTTCCTGTTCATATTTTTTAAAATACTGCTTCCTTTTCTGGCATGAATACAGCTGAGGAAACCACAAGATGGATTCTGGGTGTACTGAGTGCCGACTGCTATGCATTAGTCTCTAAATGATGCGGATGGCAAAGCAGTGCCAACATCCAAAAGCCTCTGTCTCAAAATACAACTTTGTAAACACAACTCAAAGGAACCAAACCAATTTTCTTTTTCATGCCTCCTTCGATACTTTCCAGCACTGCCTCTGCATGCTGCGTGTTTGTTATAGGTCTAAGCTGCACATCTCCCCAAGAATAAAAGCTTGACTGTGTGCAGAGAGAAAAAATGAGTAAGACAGGTAGAGCTGCTGTAACAATCACACCTCCAGGGTGACTTCTGATTTACACCTGTATAAGTGTTAGACCTATCACATATAATCTCCTATAGGCAGAGGCAAAATTATGGTTTAGCAACTCCTGGAAATATTCAGTTTTGAAGATACAGTAAATAATATGAAATATTAATCAGAGTCTCTAAAATATTATCCTAGTAAGTAGTGTTTAATGCTTTGTAAAATTATATCTTTTGAATGATACTTTTCATTGGCAATTTAAACTATACATAGAAAGCAATGCCTAAGTACCTTGGTAAATTTCATTCCTGAGGAATCAAAGTTTTATGCTGCTACTGGAGATGAGAATCATTGTGAAGAGAATGTAAGACTCGTCATGTATCTGTAAGTTAGTCAAATCTGTGTGTGGGAGGAAGCCACAGAAATTTATTCAGGCTCCTACTTTAGTTCAGAGCACCAGTGTGAGTTACACCAGAAAGCGAAATTCAGTATGGATAGAGAATCTTGGCAGATGTCTCAGATAATAACAGAGAGGAGATTTAAGCTTTTTTAAAGGATGATTCTGGAAGACAGGTCTACAGATATCATTTCCACATTTTGTTTTTTTCTTTTAAGTACATCCGTTTATGTTCTTTTTTCAAGCAAAGGTGTGCTTTTCTTACAATGATCTATCCCAGGGATGTGCTCAGAAAAATGGTAACATAATGACATATCCTGGGCAAATCCTCAACTGCTTTGCCTTTTGCTCCTCCTCTAGGGACTGGGCACTGGATATTTCAACTATAGTTCCCTTGACCCCAGAGACACACCAAATTGTCTTGTTACAGGAAACCGAGAATATTGAGTTTTAAATTACTTAAAAAAAAATGTTTCAAGAATGAACTGGGACCAGTTAAAGATGAGGTAAAGTTACAGAGGAAGGAGGCAAGAAAGTCAAGGTCATAAAGTGAGTGAGTTTCTAAATCAAACATCTTTACTGCAGAATGATATTCAAGATGCTACTTTGCACGGCCATGAGTGCTGATGCTGCAGTAATGCAGTAATATCCTTGTGCAGGGCCTCGTACAATGTGCTCTGCTTTTTTTCTCTGCAGTAATGGATCAGTAATGAAGGCAGTAATGGAGAACTCTCCAAATAAGTGCAGAGTCCTACATAGAAAAATTACAGTCAACTCAACGTCAATGTCAGTAAATAAACTATATGCCACTGAATTAGCTTAAGGCTTGAAGGAAGATACAGCTGTCAAAATATTAAATGTATTGTTTCATCTGTAAATTAGCATTTTTTCCTTGATGTGTATCTTACAAAAATCCTTGAGAAAAAAAAAAAAAAGATTGTATATTTTTCCCGAAGTTCATAAAATAAATATAATCAGTTGGCATAATTTGAGAGAGGTGCTTTTAGAAATAACGTAACATTATCTTCTAGCTATTTATAGAAATATATAAGCCCTCATGATGAACTAATCCTCTCACTCATGAGCACTTAAAAAATATTTGTTAGTCTAGTTAACCTATCTATGGAAGTATTCAAGTATGTAAAGGGGACACACTTCATAAATTAAGTCTCAGATAGTATGCAGTCAAAATCTATGTCAATCCCAAAACTTTGAATGCATGCTTTGATTATTCGAGAAATGGAGTGATCGATTCAATACAAAGCAGTAATACATATAACTATACACGTGCAAGTAGTTGGCACTTCTGTAGTGTCTTTCTAACACTCTAACAGTCAGTTTGTTTTAAAATTTCACGCCCTGTTCTGTAAAGAAATTTAAGCACATTTCTTCCTTCTTGCAGAATAGAAAAGCACTAATTCAATCTCATCTAAAAGGAAAATGAGATAGACTGTTTATGGAGATGTCATCACATGGCAAAGTTTCTATCCTGTACTTTCCCTAAAATTCAGAGTCCAGGTACTATGATAGAATGGAAAGGGACCATAGCACAGTAAGAAGAGAATTTTATACAAAAAACATTGCTTTCTCCAATGCGTGAGACAGTTCCTATAACCTGAAGTATATCACTGCTAGAACATTGCTAGAACTATATCGTTGATTGAACATCAACTGAAACATGATATATATGCATTCTTTTCGCTCATTGGCCTTGAATGTTCCCCCAGGTTAACACGTTCTTCCAAACTTAACAGCTTCCAAACGTAAAGCCTTTACAGGCAGAAAACCAAGAATAAAATGCACCAGCAATTATTTGACAAACTTTGCCTGCTGCTTCTGATCAGAGCTTGTCTCTTTGTATAGAAAGAGGCCGATCAGGATTTCGTGATCTAATTTACATTAGAGGCAGGAGAAATGGCTGTGGTTTACAAAGTACAAAGCAGGTAGGAAAGAGGGCATACGGTAAACTTGAATTGCACTGACACAAAGAGTATCTTTAATGTATCTCTATAGAACACACTACTGGCTCTGCTTGCAAACAATGGAGTCATATAAATGTAACATTTTAACAGAGAAAGAAAAGAGAGTTGGTCTTTGAAAATACAGTAATGCATAATACAGATTTGGGAAAAGATCCCCAGCCTAATCCTCTTGTCTTCTCCAGACCTCTCTGATTTACAGTGCTGAAGATGTGGTCCTCAGGTTCAGTATTAGAGTATCATTTCCTTCTTTTCAGGAAAACAAATAACCCCTACAAACATGTATACAACAAAGTTTGAAAATATCGTATAAATTACACAATATTTGGTGTTCCATTCATTTTGTTTATGAGCTCCATTCAAACCTTGGTAAAGGGAATGCATGTCTGCTCTAAAAATGGCAGAAGCTATTCTAGAACACCCCTCTCAAAACTGCAGATTAATTTGGTGTGGCCTGTATTATTTCTTCACTTCTTCTTATTTGCTGTGTTTCTGTTTACTCCAATTACAGGAATAATATGTGATTCTCCATGAGGAAGTTTCCCATGGAAGATAAAAACTTCTATTTGATCTACCGGCATTACTGGGAAAAAAAAGACAAGCTTTCAGATATGAAAGTTCCTTAAGTTTCCATGTATATATTAGTTTAGTAAAAACCATAAAGATTCAGTTCTACCAGTTCTGTTCTGAAAGACTGCTCATGTGGGTTTGGAATGTGGATCACAGCTGATATTGATATGTTCCTTACCTAAAAGGTTACAAATTATAAACTTGTAATTTTCTGAAGCAGTGTAATTAACATCTATCAGACCCCACAAAAAGTCTATAGACCATAACAAGCCACTCGTTTAACCTCATCCTTTAAAGTCAACAACTCTGGTATTTTGAGTTGGGAAGTCTGGGACCTATTTCATTGCATGGTTCCTTCCATTCCTGTTCTATAATCAGAACAGTTTAAGGAACAGTGTTAAAGGAAATACTGCTTTTTACACAATTGGAACAAGTCATGGAAATGAAGCAGACAGTCCAACAGTAGACAAAGGTGATGTGACAATATTTTTCTCTCTCTGAAAGCACAATAACTGCATGAGTAGGAGTTTACATAAACTGGTTCTTAATTCCAGGTTAAATTTAGCTGCTTGGTGCCATGTATTATGTTCTTTGTTTTCCAGATTAAAAAGCTCTTACAATTGGGAGTATATCACCCGCTTAATTACTGAAAACAGAATGAACTACTGGCTACTGAAAATTTTGGGTAGCATATGCAACAGCAGCGGGCATGGTGGCTGCCTGCAGGGGACACCCTTTTTTGTCAGTTTAGAAAGAGTGTTACTAGCCTATGAAAAATGATGAAAGCAAAGCCATGGGAAAATCCAACAGGAAAAATACTAGTCAGAGCAAGGGAAATTTAACATGCAGACTTAAAGTTCAGAGGCAAATGTAAGAATTAGACATGTGGGAGTCAAAGCAATGAGTGATGGGCTTTTTCACTCTTTCAATCATTCTATAATTTCTCAAGTATTTGCGATAATGATCAGGGCTAGACAATGAGTGATTGCCTGTTAACTGCAAGGCACTTATAAGTTGTCCAGGGATAGCCACCTGAATGATATGAAGGTCTTCCTTTTGCATTTGGGCTGGTTAGTAATATTCTGAGGCTGCATGGGCATAGATTATATGAGATCAAGAGCTGATAACGTTCTCCCTCCTTTTTACAACATTTATAATTTGACTAGTCACTTTGGTTTTTTCTGAGAGGCTTGTCTAACATTATCCTTTACAAAGAATATTGAAAAGTAGTTCTGAATCTGTATCTCTCACCTAGACACTGTCTTTCTTCTCTGATATGATGAAGTAGGAAAACCTGCAACCCATAAAATAAATTCAGAGTCTGGGTTTGCCCTTTGGGAACTGCAGAATGTCTTTACCAGGCAGTTCAAACAGCGATAGAAATCTTGATTTTTTTGCTCTTTAGAAATGTAACAGTGATGATAAGAAACTGTGTGCACAATGCAGCAAATATTATTTACACTCTGTTAATCTGTGTTTGGGCAAATTTACCTAGGCTCTGGGGATACAATGATGAGAAGCGTTATGCAGAGGATTGCAGAAGAAATTGTGTGCATCTTTGCACAGGTCCAGAGCTGGGGTGCTTCACTAGGCTGCACTGGTCCAATTCAGTCCTTGCTAACTGGAAAAAACCCAGCCTTTCCATCTAAACAGAGATTGCAGGACGGAGTCAGAAGTACCTTTGGCATAAAGGTGGCTTTGTCTGTGTTCACACTACAAGCTGTTCATCAGCTGAATTTAACTGAAATTCATGAAGCATAAACTGTATCTCTAGGACAGACAGTGACTGAAATTGCCGCATAACTCTGAAAGATTTTCTATGGGTAGGAGAGAAGAAAGCTTACAATACAATAAGAACACAGAAAAAGGAGCCCTTTTCTCTTTTGAGTAGAATGGTTAAAATAGCAGTATTAATTTTCTTTTCTCAAATAGGAGGAAAGCAATTGTTTCTGGGGTTTCTGGTGTTTCTATTAAATGAAATTTTCGTGCCCCTACAGAAGAAGAGTAGTAAAGATTCCCAGTGGTAGTAGAAGTACTTAGCTGGGCTGCCCAATTCTTAACAAAGAGTATATTAAAACCACTGAGGTTCACAAATATAATAAAACTTAATATTTTGAGCATTAAACAGTGTTAAACATCCTTGAGAAGTTTCTGGAAAAAAAAGGAGTCATCATATGTCTTTTATCAAAAATATAGAGACAGGGTTTTTTTTCTGCCATGAGTTATCTTTTAAAACCATCTAGAAAAGAGCATCAGAGTACCAAAGTCTATTTTATGTACATTTACCCTGATTCTTAACTGGTCATCTAGGAGTGTTAGTAGCCCAAGTCTTGCCTACATAAACTTCGTTAACTGCTTCAGCAGTGATACTTATGGCAATGATGATTCCTTCACTTCCCCCACAATCTTCTTAAACAAAGAAAAGATATTCTTTTCTACCCGTGACAGGAGTGGGGTTTTCTCCTTCTTCTCTTCTGAGTCTAAGCAACCCAGTACAGCTAAATTAATCCATAAGTTACATGTAGGGCTTTTGCACGTGACTAGGAGCCACATGTACACTCAATGAAACTGCAAAACTAAAAGTGATTTTGAGAAATTAGATCAAATGTTGCCTATACATGTGAGATCCCTGAGGCTGAAGGTAGCAAGTGCATAGGCTAGAGTCCAAATTCCCAAATAGAAACACACACAGAGATCATAATATTCATAAATTCACAGTCCAATTTTCAGAAAATAATATATAGGAACATGAATGTACAAGCATATACATTTTGCTTTAAGGTTCCTTAAAGCTAGTTGTTAGTAAAACCAGATTTCTACTGTGAATACAGAACCCTAACTTTGGTCAGTCTTTTGCTAATTCAGCAACTTTTAATTTCATCGAATCATAGAATCATAGAATCATAGGGTTGGAAGGGACCTTAGTAGATCATCTAGTCCAACCCCCCTGCCAGAGCAGGGCCACCTTAGAGCAGGTTACACAGGAACGCGTCCAGGCGGGTTTTGAATGTCTCCAGAGACGGAGACTCCACCACCTCCCTGGGCAGCCTGTTCCAGTGCTCTGCCGCCCTCAAGGGAAAGAAGTTCCTCCTCATGTTTAGGTGGAACTTCCTATGCTCAAGTTTGTGCCCATTACCCCTTGTCCTATCACTGGGCACCACCGAAAAGAGCCTGGCCCCATCCTCCTGACACCCACCCTTCAAGTATTTATAAGTGTTAATTAGGTCCCCCCTCAGACGCCTCTTTTCCAGGCTAAAGAGACCTAATTCCCTTAGTCTATCTTCATAGGAGAGGTGTTCCAGTCCCCTAATCATCTTAGTAGCCCTATGCTGCACCCTCTCCAGCAATTCCTTGTCCCTCTTGAGCTGGGGAGCCCAGAACTGGACACAGTACTCCAGGTGGGGCCTCACCAAGGCAGAGTAGAGGGGGAGGATGACCTCCCTCCACCTGCTGGCCACACTCTTCTTGATGCACCCCAGGATGCCATTGGCCTTCTTGGCCACAAGGGCACATTGCTGGCTCATGGTCATCCTGTTGTCCACCAGGACTCCCAGGTCCCTTTCCTCAGAGCTGCTCTCCAGCAGGTCAGCTCCCAACCTGTACTGGTGCAGGGGGTTATTCCTCCCCAGGTGCAGCACCCTACACTTGCCCTTATTGAATTTCATGAGGTTCCTCTCCGCCCAGCTCTCCAGCCTGTCCAGGTCTCTCTGGATGGCGGCACAGCCTTCTGGGGTGTCAGCCACCCCTCCCAGCTTTGTGTCATCAGCAAACTTGCTGAGGGTGCACTCTATCCCCTCATCCAGGTCATTGATGAATATATTGAAGAGGACTGTGCCCAGTACTGACCTCTGGGGAACACCACTCATCACTGACCTCCAGCTAGACTCCACGCCCCTAATCACAACCCTCTGAGCTCTGTCTTGCAAACAGTTTTCTATCCACCTCACTGTCCATTCATCTAACCCACTCTTCCTAAGCTTCCCTAGGAGGATGCTGTGGGAGACCGTGTTGAACACCTTGCTGAAGTCAAGGTAGACCACATCTACCGCTCTCCCCTCATCCATCCATCCAGTCACACCATCATAGAAGGCAATCAGATTAGTCAGGCATGATTTCCATGGGGAAATGGGGGCTGTATCCCCAGGAATTACTCTGACAAGCAGGTTCCCTGTAATCTGTAAGATTATTATATTCCAATTTAAAGAAATTTAAAGCCAGCATGGCTGACTGAGGATAGATGTCTCCAATGTCATTAGGAAAAGAGAAACAGTGTGAGGGAGCGTGCACATGTATGATAGGGTGTGCTTCACTTTCTTGTACAAGTGAGGAGAATTGTGCCTGTCCTTAAGTTTTGTGGTGAGTGAAGGCAAAGTTCCTGGTGTGTGTTGAGTTTGAACTCACTTGCTTCCCTTCCTTTCTTCTTCTACTCTCTCTCTCTCTGCTGTTGTTATGTGCTGACTCCTCAGCTAGGCTCCTCACTACAAGAAGGACATTGAGGTGTTGGAGCATGTCCAGAGGAGGGCTACGAAGCTGGTGAGGGGTCTGGAGGACAAACCTTACGAGGAACGACTGAGGGAACTGGGGTTGTGTAGCCTGGAGAAGAGGAGGCTGAGGGGAGACCTCATCACCCTTTACACCTCCCTGAAAGGAGGTTCGGGTTCAAGTTATGTCAGGGCANAGATTGCTGTTAGTCCTGGGCTGAGTGAGGGGAGCAGTAGATGGATTCTTCTGATGAACAGAAAAGAGGTTCCAGAGAGCCACTCCACAGGAGTTGTGCGCAGGAGGAGACTGTATTATCATGCCTGGATGGAGAATTGCACACTCATGCATTGCCACCACAAGGTCATCAAAGTATTTTGATCGCTGAGCTGGCACGGGACTGTCCAATTGACACAGAAGTATTTGAGATGATTGTCTGCTGATCAAGCCCATCTGATTATTGCTAGCAGCTCCTGCCCAACTCGACCCTTGGCATGGCTGGGCAAAAGTTCCTGTTTAGCTCTTGTAGCTATCAATCTGTGTCACCCAGCACGGCTGTAAACTAGGGTATTGCATGGGCAAAAGCAGGGAGTTTTGCATGTAAGCATGGGGACTCAAGCATGTTCTCATCAAGGCAAACTGACATCCTTTACAAGGCTTTAGTTATCCCTGCATCTTTATGGTCACAATTTGAGGCACAGATGTGTAAATAAAACTTCTTGTTCACACTTCAGTGACTGACGAATGATCCAAATCCTGTTAAAAACAACTACAGGAAGAAAAGAAAATCCTTTAAGGAAACTGGCTTCTTTCTACTCTGGATTATTTCCACACAGAATGCTATATAGGGCTGACTGAAGGTGATCGGTCTAAGGTGAAAAAAGGATGGCTGGCAAAAGTTCAAAAAGTCATTCTTTGATTTTTCACTAGATGCAGACATAAGACTAACTGTGGACTGCTTCTGTCTTGTTAGCAGCTGGTTTGTGGTAGTCCTACTCAGTAATCTTTGTTTCACCCGTTACTGTGTCCCAATAAAAGTAATGACTGCTACATGGTCAGTATTTCTGAACAGTGAAAGCCACACTTGTAAATTAATGTTGCTTTGAGTTCAGCAGTTCCAGCCTGGATGGATCTTTCTTATTATGTTTTTCAGTCTTGAGTATTTTGATAAACACTGGAGTCAAAATTTACTAAAGAATTCATCAGCGATTATCAAGAAAATTCAGACTGTCCCAGGTAACAGGAAGCAGGGCAAACTAAGTACCTTTAAAACTCTAGTTTCTGTTATTTATTTTAGTGTGGGTCTGATCTAGTGACTGTGGAAGCAGCTGAAAAAAAGTTAGATTTTAAATCATTAATATTTTATACTACAAATGTCTATCATCTGTGCTGGTGTGGTACCTTACCTTTTTCTTCCCCTTTCACAAATGGAATCTGGCTCTTTGAATACAATGGGTATTGGTAAATCACAGTTTGTTTGCTCCAAAGAAAATTACGTCAGGATCACCCAACCTTGAGTGAAAAAAAAGAGTTTTGACATGAAATTGAATTATACACAGAAGAAGATGCTTTTTCAAAAGCATTCATATGGAAATATTAATTAAGATGTACTGACTGATAAACAGATCTCTCTAAATGCTGCTTTCTCCCAGCACTTATTCTCAAGCTGCAGTTTTTTGTTGAAGAAATAGCTAGCTGCAAATACCATTTTTTCACAAAGAGGAGAATATTATACAAATACTGCGCTGTTCTGTTTCATCAGTGGTCAAGATTTTTGCAAGGGTAGTGTCTGTTTTGGATTTGTGTAAATGTTGAAATGGAAAGGAGTTCCGATGTGGTTACGCAACTACTGGAACAGAACATCTCCCTCTTGTGCAGATGGGTTCGAAGCCTGAGGCTGGGTCAGTGCATTTATGTCTCTCTGCATCTTTCTCTTACCTAAAAATGAGATAGAAGCTTTTCCTCATCTTGCATGCAAGTACATTGTAAACTACAAAATGCTCTTGATATTCATTTAGATTTACAATTTTGGTGGTACTTGATATATTTTGTGAGAATTCTATTGTCGCTGTCTTTGCCTAATTTGAGCAGAGGCTGGTTTGCTCTATGTACATAAAAGAACGTTGGCCTTAATGTACCCAGGCCCCTACCAGTGATAGCTCTCTTGTCAAGGCAAAAGATCGCTACATCATAAAGCATACATACTTTTAAATCTTTTCCTACAATCTCATTCACAACCAGTGGTGGATATGCTTTTAAGCAGTAATGAAAGAAAAGAGGGTAATTCCAGCAGATGGAGTGCAATATTCAAGCTATTATACCAAATAACACCTAGAATACGGGATCCAATTCAGATTATTTGCTTTCAAAAAAGACCTATTAAAATCAGAAAAGTTGCAGAAACTTATGATTAGACTAACCAGAGGTCTGAGGGAAAAACTGCATAAAGTTAAAGAAACAATTATGTAATAAATAACATGAGGCCACTGAGAATTGGCTTCCATCAAATTTCCTTCTGATTCAATCCTGATGATTTCTGATCCTTTAATTCTTTCATGTTCCAGCCTACTTTCCTATATAGACAAGGCAGGTATGATTAGATTGGTCTGCCAGTTCCCTGAAAACTTGCAGACAGTTGTTAAGTACATTTCAGTCAGGCAAGGCATGAAAAAATATTGGAGAAAGAGCACCAAAAGATCTTCAGAAAATGCATGGCTATGTAGAGAAGAAAAATTAATGTGTGTTACCTACAGCAAAAGACGCAGCGTAAGGTTAGCACACTGATCATACAGCAGGTGTACAGCTTGAAACCAGCACTGACTCATTCTTCATGCTTCACAGCTGGCAGTTAAAGGATATTACTTATCTCAGGATATTACTTAGCAGTGGAGAGCAGTAGAGCAGGAGTAGGGCTTGCAGGTACTGGGATATCTGCCTGGATGTCAGGGAATATAGGATGAAGATTGAGGGGACTGGAAGATGTGTAGTGACAGTGGACCCAAACTCATGGGAAAAGAGGACTCTTGCATTTTGCTGCTCTAAAAAAATCATCTGTCTTTGTTGAAGGTGTCAGTAAAGAAGACTGTATATCCACCAATCTTTCAAGTTCCTGGTGTCCAAATACTTCATGGAGAAACTACCCTTCAATTATCATTTATTTGCCTTTAAGATTTCTTTCTCTTTTTTTATGCTCAGCTTCACACAATTCTGCCAGGGAATCCTCCCATAAATCTTTTATTCTGTTTCTGACACCTTTATTTTAAGTCTCTCTAGGAGTATAGTAAAATTCTGAACTGTATTTCAGATTCTATTACTGCATTAATACCTCTCTGCACACAGCTGGTTTGTACAGAAAGATTAAAATGCTATTTAATCCATACTCCAAAGAAGCCTTATTTTCAGCACGTGACAGAAGAAAGAAACATTGTCAGAGACTTCAAAATCAAGCATTATTTAAATAGGTAGATCCTTCTGCAACAAATACTGTGTAAATGGCAGGTACCATAGTATAGGAAGACCCACAGAAGATCTACAAGTTTTTAGAAATTCTGCAATATGGGGTTTTTTGGGGCAAGTAAAAGCTAACTCCAGACTGTTACAAAGAAAATTTGTCTCCAGAAGTGATATTGATGAATATATCAGTAGATGCAACAAAATCTGCTACCAGATGCCCACTTGAACACCCTTTTTCTGGTCTTTTTAGGGCAACCTAAGTGAATGACTGAGGAGAGATAAATATTATATGGGATATATAGTACATGGGATTTGCCACTATAGATCAAATATAATGTCCTAGAATTTTTTAATCTTGGTATGCTCTGACCTTAATAGCTTCTTGGACACTGAGTTCCACAATCTGATGAAACAGTAAATGAAAAGGAATTCTTTTGACATAATTTTGCAGTTTGCTACTGTTAAATAGCTTAAAATATTCTCTTGTGTTACAAGGAGGGGGAAGCAGCAGCTCAAAATGAAACTGTCTTCCTCTTCCTATTCATTATTTTCTGTACTTTGTTTTCATCAAGTGCCTTCATTCCTCTCTTTTCCTAGAGCAAACGCTCATTTCTCCTCCTAATAGAGTTGTTCCAGGCTCTGGCAACTGGTGGTGAGATTCAGATACAAGTAAGGGAAGGTGTTAAGGCTGCAAATGGTCTCCGCAGAATGGGCTGACATTAGTCTTTTTCTCACTGCTTTGTTTAGGTAATGAGACAGCACTGAAGATAGGATGCTGTTCAGTTTTTCCAAAATGAGAGAAGAAACAGAGAGACTGTGAGAAAGAGAAGTCCATATCAGCCCCTGCGGTAAACTTGATGGATTTTGCTGGCCTGGTCCTCTGGCTATGTAGAACTAGTATGCAGCATACATTAAAATATTTATACACTGGGCAATAACCACCTTTCAGGACTGATGTGAGATTGGCTCAGAAACATACAGCTCTTGGGGCTTGGTTCATGTTTCTTTAATGCTTGCAGTTGGCAACTGTTCTCCCATTGATAAATTCTCAAAACAAACTCGTGAGCCAAGATTGCTTTTTTCTTCTATGACTGACATTTTTTCACCCAAAATCCTTGGCAGTTTTACTTAATAGTTAAATTTTATTCATCCCCTCTAGTGCTAATTCTCTGTAAAGGAAAGGGAATGCATAATTTAGTCTGGTATATTTGTTTTGCTAAAATACACTTAGTATAAAATGCATGTCAAACAATGTGCCTTCTCAGGTATCAATATCACTACCTTTACTAACATAAATGCTACCTGTTTTGCATAAAGGTAATAATAAATGACTATGCAATTAGCACTTAAGCTCTTAAAAATCTGCTGATTACTTGGGGAAAAAAAAATAAATATCTCTCTCTGAAACATAATTCAGATTAAATTTTTACTTCAAATTTAGGAGTCTATGACATGAACGTTAACATAAAGATATTAGCAAGGGTAGAAGGGGAGCTGAATATTTATGGAAGCAGCAGGAAATATTTATACTATAACAACAGAGATGGGGAATGACTTCCAGAAGGCATAAAAGCAAAGTTACAAAGTGTAATTGTATTGTTATGTTATGTATCTTCAATTCTCCTACATACGAGCATGCAAGGGCTTTCTGTGACATTCTCTGAGGTAAGCCCTTGTGGGAGTCCCACTGAATCTACCCCATTACAGTAATTGTCTATGACTTGCAGCTGGAGTTTCAGGTTTGCACCTGAGAACACCTCTAGCAAAAGACTCTCTTTTCATGTATCTTCGAATTGCCAAGGAAATGTTTTCTGAAATGTGGAAATATGAAAGGAGCTATGTATGTAAGTTATACCAAGTTGTAAGTTAAAGGAAGAATGAAATAAAATGACATTTTTGTGTCTGCTCCCTCCTTGCTCCCCTAACTCTGCTGAGCTTTGTGGAAGCATCATGACTTACAAGGGTGCAGAGGAGGACTCCATTTCAGGTTTTGAAAATCAAGGGGGAAAAATACACATAGAGGGCAAAAGTATAGAACAAACAAACCAGTCTGCAAGCTGAAACCATCCCCCAGGCCCACACTGAACCCCTCACCAACCAAATTTTACTGAACTCTTCACTCTCTGCGTGCATTATTACCTCATGCCCCCTGTGATTTTTTTTTCTCAGTGCTCCATGCAGAAGCCTTGATACACATTCCATTGCTGATTTCATTGCAAAATGGAGCAATCTTGACTTTATCAAAAGGGTGTGAAACATGAGACAGAACATATTAAATATTCTGTATTAAAAATGCACATAGATTCTTGTGTCTTGAATCATTTAAGCCTCTCATGTCTTGAATCATTTAAGCCTTCATCCTTTGTTCAGTGGTCTCACACTAAAGGTATGGAAGGGATGGGACAATAATTTTGTTTGCCTGGCTATTCAGCCAGTAATTTTTGTCTCATTTTGTATTCATGTCTCCAACTAGGGCTTTAGAATTTCTACAAGTGCCTCTTCAAGAAATTCCTGTTAAAAAAGCTTCATTCCTGGTTCAATAACTTCCTGTTGCAGATTTGTTCCCATTTTAAATTCAGTCTCTGATTTCCCCTAAAAAAAAAACATGCTGCAAAATGTAATTGAGAAGAAAGATCAGCATGTAATTACTAATGGCAAGTATTCCCTGAACACATACATAACTAATAAATACATAAGAATGGCAGATTTTCTGCACTGCTTGTTTCTTTCAATTCTCTTTTAATTGTTTTTGATGGTTTTTTATCTTCCTTCAGAAGTAATAGTTCGTAATTATTCTGTGTTACTGAAGTGATTATAGAAAATAATTACTGATTTTCAAATCAGACGTTCCAGATTTACAAGGTGCTTTGGACTCAAAATATATTACATATTACATAGGTCTTTCATTTGACCTCCTGGATCTCATTTTAGTGCTGATCAGTGCTAAACTATCCTGTAGAATTTTCCCCCTATAACAAGTTGATTTTCTGATTCTAGAATAGCCAAACAGGTAGAATCATAGAATCATAGAATCCTAGGGTTGGAAGGGACCTCTGGAGATCATCTAGTCCAACCCCCTGCCAGAGCAGGGCCACCTTAGAGCAGGTTACACAGGAACGCGTCCAGGCGGGTTTGGAATGTCTCCAGAGACGGAGACTCCACCACCTCCCTGGGCAGCCTGTGCCAGGGCTCTGCCACCCTCAAGGGAAAGAAGTTCCTCCTCATGTTTAGGTGGAACTTCCTATACTCAAGTTTGTGCCCATTACCCCTTGTCCTATCACTGGGCACTACTGAAAAGAGCCTGGCC
>VXBO01002064.1:155990-176630 GCA_013400135.1 Rhinoptilus africanus
TTTGGCACAGAGCTGTCTGTAGAGTTTCTAAATTCTTTTATATTATATTTATGTAAGCTTTAAGGAGGGGGAAAGAAGAAGAGGGACAATCTAGTTGCAAATTTTTCAGCAAAATTTCCACTGCTGTATTCGCTAAACTTTCCAAGGTTCAAAGATCCCCTCTCTCACAACCAGCCCTCCATTATAGACAAAAGCAGACACAACATGCTTGCACTCTTTGATGTTAAGCTCATAGTCTTGCTATAAGCACACAAGGACAGACTGTGTCTGAGAGGCTTACCAGCAATGGCGTATTAAAGATCAATTCATATTCAAAACAAAACAACACAGAAAAAATCCCACTTGCTTGGTAAGCATTGTCAATGTCACAAAAAGGCTGCTTCAGTATTGCCAGCTAAAATGGTTTCTACAGGACTCATGATGTTCAGACTTTTACAGTTCCTTCTGTTTGCTTATTTTTAATTCTCTTTGCTGCACTTAACATTGCAAGAGAAGGTCTGCTTTTATGATTTTCAAGTTTTTCAGTTGTGCTGGACTAAAAGTGAAATTAGAAAAAATGCAGAGAGTTCTATTATGCAGGCTCAAAATCCTCTCTAGTCAAAGACAAGGAGTCCCAGATGAAGTTTCAGAAGAGTATCATCTCCATCTTTCCATAATTTACATGTTGATTCTTGATTTTTAACACTTCAAGGTTCTATTTTCACACAGATTATAGAGCTAGCTATTTCCAGTAGTAAGATAAGTATCATTATTTTTATGTAATTCATTGCTAACATTCTATCCAGAAAGTGTCAGCGCAATGTTGGAAATTCAGCTCCGCTCCAGGGAATTGATGGGAGGTCATTCATTGTTCATTCCTGGATTATAAAAAACAAAACAAAACAAAACTAGACCTCTTGTAGCCATCTCAGCAGTCCTTCCTATGCTGACAGTAGTTTTTTAGCACTTTAATATCCCCTGTTACTGTCACTGATCTTGATAGAAATCTTGACTATTGTTTCAGAGTACCAGAACGAAAATAATGTGGAGAAGATTTAAAAACAGACACTTTTAATTCTTATTCAAAGCCAGAATTCTTGCAGGACTTCAGTGAAATGGAAGTGTATTGCATATACTTGCACATTATTGATTTAAATGAATGCTTGTTGAATTAATTATGTTCTTTAAGCTATGATGTTGTGCATCTTTGATATACGTTCATTTCGCCTGGTGCTCCTGTGAATTCTGGGTAGTCATTTACACCGGTACAACAAAGGTGTAAAGTAAACTGTACAATAAGATGTTTTGGTTGGGTTGGGTGGCTGTATGAGATGCTAAACTGAGCAAAAGTGGGACTTACTATGTTGCATCAGTAACAAAGGCTGACATCGGATAAATTGAGTGACATAAAGTGCTGGCCAGCCTGGTTGGAGTGAAAAGCAGATTCCTAATTTTCTCATCAGCAATTCACAAATCACTCTGTAAGCAAGGGAAATAATGAAGCATGCTTCTTGTCATGTTACCCCAAATTGTTCTATTCTCTATATTCATCAAGTTTTATATTGGACAGTAGATTAAAAGCCTTTGGGCCAGGGAGGGGAGGATACTTAGCAGTAGGCAAACACAGTGAGAACACACCAGTAACTGTTTACTTAGGAACTTTGGCTAAGAACATCTTGGTACAACAGCATGGGCTGTTCAAGCAAAAAAACCCACTTCTTTTACTCAAGGTCTTACTGAGAAGCCCTTCTTTATTTACTGCTTTGCTTAGTATTGAAATCTCTTACTGTTCACTAATACACAAATCAGATTATCTCCCAATCTTTTCACACATAAGACTGTCTAAAAGCAAATCTGTCCTAGTACAAGTTTGATTTCTTTCCACAGAAGTCTTCTATTCCCTGCCATATGTTACATTTTCTGTAAGATTTTTTTTTAGTAATATTGCAGATCTGCTTGCTTTTGGGTTTTTTTTTTGTGAATAAAATGCAAAAAAGTATGTAATTTCTATATTTGTATTACTTTTACAATAATTTGGCAACATATTTTTTGTAGAATGGTGCTTATAGGGAACCAAGACTTGCTAAACTGTGGGAGAACACCAAACACTAAAACTTACTTGTGAAGTTTTGCATTCAGCCATCACAGTTTTCCAGGGGTTATATTTAATGTTTTCTAGGGGAGGGAGTGACAGAAAGAAGAGTGTAATGATGCTTTCAAAAACTTAATTGGTCCAAATATGTACACTTTTGTCACATCCCACTCTCAGGAAAGAGGGGGTTAAGTGACTTCAGATTTGTAAATTCTCACCGGTGCTGACTAAGGTGAGATAAATCTCAAAGTCCATAAAGAAACATTTATTAGCTTACCAAAATGATTAGTATAGGTCTTAACAAGTCCACAATAATTGGTTCGGTATATAACAAATTATGACAAGTGGTGGGATATAAATGGTGTTAGTTAGCAATAGTTACTTAACAACTCTAACCGTTACTTAGCAATTCTAAGAGAAAAGAGAAACTGAAGGATAGAGAAAGGAAAAGACAGAAAACGACAGAGAGAAAGAGATCACTGGTCCTGGTTCCAGCGTCTTTTTCAGGGAATCTTCCCAGGCATAANCTTACGACTTTATCTTACTATTAGTCAAGAGAAGTATAAAAAGAGCAGTAAAAGAAGTACCTAGATGCAATTTTTAGAATTACATTTCATTATAGAAACAAGAAGAGAAACAGATCTGTTTGAGTAGACTTAAAATGTTTTTTGTAGTCCTGTGAAAAATGAATTTGTTACTGTCACATAGAAGGTAAGAATATTAAAATATTTTGAGAGATGAAATTGACAGAATTAGGGAAGTTAATGCATAACTTACAAAATACATTGCATGCTACAGGAGAAGGTGTCTTCTAGATAGCTCTGCAAAATGTTGCCCCACAGAGACTTTCTCCAAACTTGCAGAGGCTGTTTCTGTCCAGAAAATTGTAATTGCAGACCTGCTATCATTTTCCATATCTTGGTTGAACAGACACTGTATATTCTTCCAGTCCCACTCCTGACTTTCAAAGAGGTGACTGTACCTCTGCTTTGGGGAGGCATGTCCCAGCTTGGCCATAAGCCAGGCAAAGGCCTTCTGTTTCAGTTTTAGGAAGGTCTGAGGTCACTCACAGAGACCTCAGAGAGGTTGCTTAAGTGGCTCCTTAACTTTTTTTCTTTCATTTAGTGCTCCTTCTGTGAGCCAATAACATATTTTCAAAGCTACCAAGGTACCTCTAATTGAGTTGCAAGTAACCTCTCGCTGAAGTGCCTCTTTCTTAGCTCAGCTGAGGTACTGTCCTCAAAACCTTCATTCACTGATTCTGCAAGATGCTGCTTTTCCTCTGCGTTAATCTGCACTTTGCTAATGAGCAATTGCCTGCTGATGTAGAAGTGCAGCAGGAGAGAAAACTCTGCTATAAATCATAGTAATGATACACACAAATATTACACATAGAAAAGACACATTCTGATCAGAAAAACAGTGCCTATTAAATGAGGCCCTTTGGTTATGTTTACTTTGAAACCAAAATGCCATATAAATCATTTTACCCTACATTGATCTTCCTCACGCAATCTTATTCCTCTGTCCCCATCCTTCCTTCAAAGTCACATCAATTTTACTGTCATATTTCAGCTCCTTTGATTGCATCCAGCAACTTAGTGGCCAGATGATGAACTGAGGGCCCATCCACATAAAATTTTAAAATTACAGGCATCTGTAACACAGCTACACATTTAAACATATCTACACATTTATCTGCACTTTAACAGATTGGAAACATTGTTCACTCGGTGCTGCTTTCTGAGTTAAACTCAGCAGCTATATGTGCAAAATGTAAGCACTGTGTAACATAAGCATAAAACACCCAAATAGCATTCATAATCACTACAATTGGAAAAGTTGTTTGCTTGAGAAGTATACGGAAATCTGAAGCCGTACAAAGTCTAAGCTCCTGTTCTAAATGTAATATGGTTTAGTGTCATTTTAAACAATCTCATGGATTTTATATGGATTTTAATATGAACTAGGATAACAAACTTATCAAGGAAATGTCAAATCTTACAAAGATGACACTCAAGTGACTGGGTAAGATAGTAAAGTCTGGATACAGGAATCAGTACTTTCCACTGGCAAAATTGACTTCACGTCAAGCAAGGTACCAAAGTAAATTTGTAGCCATGGTGCTTAGCGACATGGTTTTGTGATGGCTTTTGTCAGTGTCAGGTTGGCAGTTGGACTCAATGATCTGAAAGATCCCTTGCAACGTAGACAATTCTCTGATTCTAAATTTATACCACATTCATGAACTGAAACTTATCCATGTATCTTCCATAAGTTTCATGCATTTATGTTCATACCAAGTATATCTCTTTCCTTCTCTTCTTGAAACAAGATGAGTTATTTTTCTATCCAGAATGTTCAGCTGCACAAATGGACAGTTTTTCGAAGCATTGAAATGCCTTCCCTTTTTTTTGCAGCTATATCTCTACACATGCTCAAAAATTTGGGGTTTGCTCACTTGGGTACAGTCTCACAGCAGAAAAATGAAGCTGAAATAAATTCATTGGCCATTATACCACCCTTTTTCCTTTCACAATTTCTAATCAAACATCTTGCCTCCTTCATTTATTTGACATGTCAATGGATTTCAACAGGCATATCTCTGATGTGTGGAGGAAACAGGCACTATGATTCTCAAAAAGCAGCTAAGGAAATCCAGCCTGCTGCCAGCCTGCCTGTTCGCTATACAGGATGGTACATCCCCACTGGAAGTCTGAAAAAGACTTTGAAAACTACTAATCTGAGTTAATAAAATTTAATTATTGCAAATGAAGTGGCACTGGTTTCCTGTAAGCATGAGAAATGCTCCACAAAATGAACCATCCCATTGTTCTCTTAGTTACTCTTTAATGGATGCATCTCAATAAGTTCATTACTAAAATCCTGATAACACCTGGAAAAGGCAAACACATTTAGCTGGAGTTTATACTGTCTTGGTCTCACCAGCCAGAGGTTGTTGAACTTTGAACAGATCAGATTTCTGAGGAGATGCTATTAAGAAACCAATTACATGCAATGAATGATAGCACAGGATTAACAACTTAAATGTAAAACGTGTCTTTTTATGACTGGCAAAGTTCCTATCCTCCTTCATTTCAGAAAGATGGACTTGGCTTAGACATAATATGGATACAAGTATTCATTACAATTTTTGATGAATTTGAAAAGCATCAGCTGAAGGTCCTCCACTCTCACACAGCAATATTAATTGGATTCAACTGAAAGCTTCAGAATAGATAATATTAAACTATTTGACAAGTGTTCCTTCTAGGGGACTTACAATTGCATTTGTCTTAATTATTAATGTAAAAGCCCTACAGAAGTAGAATACATCTTTTATTAAGACTAACTATAAGGAATCTGGGAATTCTTCAGCAGTTTCATATTAACTTCAGAAAGGAAATAATGACCTGAAAATAATTTTAAAGAAAAATCTACATTTCCTCTATCACCAGAACTGATCATGTCTTTCCTGTGTAATGCAAAGAGTTTTATGTCTGTATTAAAAAGATAGATGTCCAGGGGTTGTAGATTAAAATGAAGCTGTACACAACCCAGCACTAACTCCAAGTTTAGTCATTATTGGCAATAATAGTTCAGTGTACCCCATAATCAATCAACTGCATTTTCTTGTTACTTATTTAGGGAGAGAAAATAGTTTTAGCACAATGGAAAGGACTATGCTGAGGAAATGCAAAATATTTTCTGGCAGCACTGTTCACAAGACTCCACTGTGTCTCCTTTTTCAGATTTTTATTCTTTAAAGCATCAACACTGCAGAACTGTAGAACTTCACAGTTGCTTCAACTCTTAAGTGTTTTCAGTGTTAGGACAGTCACCTCAGCTTCCTACTGTGAGGGTAGAAAATTAGATACTTAAGAAATCAGCTGTTACAAAGAGTGGCTATGTGGGGCAAGAGAAAAAGCCCATGCAGCGCAACCGTGAGATGAGATGAGACAGGACTCATGCCTGCATACTGAAATATTTTAATTTGTGACAGAAACTATTTCCTCAGAAAATGATTTGCAGATTCATATGCTGAAATCTTTTGTAAGTGGTAGACACAAAAGAATCACGGAACAGCTGAAAGTTATCCAATTCACATCATAACACAAGTTTAATCTAGCTAAAAAGTGTTAACTACAATGCTTAGGAGACTATCCCTAAGAACTTTGAATTAAGAAAACAATATAGTAATAGTTGATTTTCCTTAAAAAAAAATTTTAACAACTATTTAGGCTAGTGCCTATTTCAGTCTCTTAGTGAGAGTGGAGTATGCCTTTCAAAAGAGTGACTAAGGTAGTTCATAATTCTGCAGGTTTACCTAAATTGTTTTCTAAGGTAAGATTTACTTCTTGCAAAATTGATTCTAATGAATTACTGCCATATGCCAATTTGTGTATCTGTTACCTTATCAGTGAGAGTTTTTGAGAAGCTGAAGAAAGAGAGAAAAAAAGCAAAGCTAACACAGACCCATTGGATTTTGTAATCATGTACTTTCAGCTTTTCAAGGAAAAACTGCTCGTTGTGCACTGTCGTAGCTTAAGGCCAAGATTCACAAACCTAGATGCATAAAGTTAAGCTGCTAAATCTATATTTATTCTCCTACACAAAATCAGTTTCATTTTCACCCTCACATTCTAGTTTTAAAAGGTCATTTACTGCTTTTTTAAGTTCAGATTTTTTCAGGGTGGATTCACAATTTATGGTAATCAGCATATCTTCATTAATGTAAGGCTATGCTAAATTTCAGTCCTGAGAACAAGTTATTCAATATACATTTAAGATTAGATTCAGCCAATCAAAATATATCCTAACCTTAGGAAAAAGTGGCATTTTATTTTTCAGGCTTTTTATCAGTGGAATGCACCTTCGGGTGAGGTGCTGCTTCTCTTTCAGCAAATACACACTAGTTCAAACCAACAGTTGGCTAGTTTGCAAACTGTATAAATGTACATGAAACTCCATTTCTACAAAACCAGTCTCTTCGTGAATACATGAGTAGCAAGCACACCAGGAAAGGATAAATGTGTACCTTGATGTTACAGTTCTGCCACATATGCTATATCAGTACTGATAAAAATAACAAACATTTTCTTCCCATCACAAAAAAAATCAAAACTGGAATCAAGAGTCACAATGGTAAAATTTGTTGCAAAGACAGACATGACTTGAAGACTTGTTTTCCAGTTTGGTACAAAGTGACAAAGAAGTCTCACAGAGAATTCGAAATTATGTTATCATTATTCTAGTGCAAGTTTTTTATAGATAAACACATGTGAATGTATCATTTTAATCTTGTATGCCTGTAGAAGTGTTCTCCTTCATCATTCTTCTCTGGTAATTTTTCCACTAGAATTACCAGTTTTGGAGTAATTTGCTCTTGATTAGTTTGAAAATCTGGAATTCACATCTGAACTTAATCTATGTTACACAAAATGTAGGGAAATGTAACACAGTGTTATATGTCAAAGGGATTTGCTCACTGATAGTGAATTTACATAGCTTCATCACGCTAAACTCTTCCCATCTGCTGTATATAATATGTGTTGACTCCTTGAGCTGCTTTGTGACTACAGATAGGTTGCACATGGCATTTTTCAAACATACAAGTCACAGCTCAGAAATGGACCTTTTCTGCTATAAATAGATTTCAGGTAAAACCTCATCTAGCATCCTGACCCTCCTGCATTCAAGCCACTTAAAGGAGCTTTGAAAGTCTTTGCAGACAGGTGCTACACATCAGCAATATGCAAGGGTGTTTGGCCCGTGCACTGCTCCAAGAATAGCCGTGGTTATGGGATGAGTTGTTCATTTCCTAAGGTCTCTAGGAGTGAAAGTGCTTGTTTACTTGAATGATATCTTGATTGCTTCAGAGTCATAAGTGTACCTAAAACTGCCTGTTTCTGCCACAGTCCATCTGCTTAGGGCCCAAAGGACTTTATTAAGTATAGAAAAATCTATATGACCTCTTCATCTAGCTCTGGCCTGCTGGGATTCACAGTGGATGCGTGAATGTTCACTTCTCAAAGAGGGAAGCCATTAGCAGTGCATGCTGTTCCGCTGCTTCTCTCACTGAGGTTGTTTCCATATTTAGGAAAGTTTGTGGGGTTGCCAGTAGCCTTGCTCCCTTCTGCTGTTATGACTCTACTTGTTTTAACAGTTGAAAGGCAAGAGGAGGACAGCGAGAAAGCAACTCTGCTCTCTTGTCACAGGCATCTTCAACAAAAGAGAGGGACATCCGTCATTGTCAAAGGTTCGGGTGGCAAATTTTACATTTCTTACCAGCCGATTTTGCAGCTTTGTAGGGTTATATTGCCCCATCTCATGAGAAAAGTGATGGTTTCCCAGGAGTGACCCATCTACATTGCCACATAAATGTCTCTGAAGTAGAGTGCAAGTTTAGTCGTACTAACTGGAGTTACAGCTAATCCCTATTTAAGCATTATTCCTTTCCTCTGTTCCTGTGACATGTGAGACAAGATACACCGAACTGAAGGAGGCACCTGCCGCTACCGCTGAGTAACAGAGAGTGTCTCAACACCAAGAAACTGAGTATCTCAAACAGCAGGGCTGGTACGTATCTTTGTTTTTGGGGATTAATGGCTAATCCTTTCCTGAAGCGCAGGCTGGAATTGGCACTGTGTGCTCGTTTCTCTCTCTCTCTTCAGTTCATTGGGAAAACTAATATGGAGTTACAGCTAAGACCAGACATATTCTAGTGTACAAACCAGTTAATGGGGAGCATACCCTTTGTAATTACATTTTCCTTATTTCCAAGTATTATTAAAGCACAAGCATGTATTAGCTTCTAAATAACAATAGCTATACATTTGCAATAAGAAATTAAATTGTGAATTTTGCATAATCAGGGAAGGAAATGTTATGTGTAAGTAACACAGATAGTGTTCATTTAAATCCACAATAATTGTAATATTAAACCTGAATGGAATCCCTATCTGNAGAAAAAAGCCCCTGCTTTATTAGAGGAAGGAGTCACTGTAAGGTTGGGTATTAAGCCAACACACAACAAAGGGTATTAAGCATGATCCCATTGAATATATAACTGGGGAAATTAAACTCATTGAAAACGCAATGTATCTCTGTGATTGACAGTTCTGGTAGGTTTATTTCTGGGCTGAAGGTGAGAGCATGCAAAAGCAGTGAAGGCATGGTGATGCAGGGCCACTGGAGGCTTTGCTATCCAGCATCCGTCTCATGCCAAAGTCCTTCCTGCTGTGCCATTGCCACTACTGCCAGCTTTCTGGCCAGGTTAATTCTAGCTCTATTATGCCCACATGCTTATGTCAGCTTATTTGCAAGATCCAGCCTGTGTACAAGCGTTTAGTCTAATGGCACAGCATACAGCCACTTACCACGCTGAAATGCCATGCTTCAGCAGAAATGAAGTACCTGATCATCTCCTTGCTTTGAGTCCATGGCAAACCTGAGATTAAAAAGTGCAAACTGAACTCCAAGTGGTCTTTATTACAGAAGATCTTTATTTCTTGGCAGTTTAACAGGTATAGTAAATGCCTGAATGCATTCTCAATGCATGCCTAGAAACATACAGTGTCTCTGACATAATTACACAGTTTCCTGTAAAAGTAGAAGATTTTACATGTTTCTATACAATTGTATTGCAGCACTATATTTTGTAGTATTGCTGTATTAGAAATGCCCAGTTGGGGCTGGCATTTTGTTAAGACTGAGAAATGTTTACAGGTTGTGAAGTTCTGGTAATCAGAACGCTTGCTATCGGAAAAAGAGGCTGTGATTTTCTGGTGGTGGTCAACTGTTCTTAAATGGTAGAAACATATTGCCTGAGATCATAAAGCAGTTGAAGAACTTAAATTAACAAGACTTTTTTTCCAGAGCAAAAAAACTCTGTATAGGGTCCTACCTGAATAGATCGTTTTAGATCATTAACTTAAGTATCACAAGGAGAGTAAGCTTCATAAACTGGTACAATAAAAATCCTTCACCAAGTAATGTTCCCCACTCATAAGTAAGTGCATGTAGCATATAAAGGGAGGATCCTATCCCACTGAAAAAGCACTGGCAACAGAGCTGTTAATCTGGAGAGGGCTCTGTGGACCACAGTGACTTTTGTTTGGTTCCCATAAATCTGTAGGGCCATAACAGTGACAGATCTGTGAGGAGAATTGGGATATGCCTCTAGAGTTTTTCTAAGTAACACAATATATTGTAACCCTTTTCAAATATATGGAGTTTTTCACTGGGGATGGCATTTTTCCCTCTCTTTTCTATCATAAGAGGTGGTAATAGACTTCTATCATCTGCTATAATAACAGTAACAGGAGAACCGAAACTCATCAATATTGCCAATGCCTTTTCCTCCTGCATCACCGCTTCAAGTTTCTTATTTGTATACGGGTCTTCGGTTGGAGATTTGCTTTTTTTTAGTTATACTGAAGAGTTACATGATTTTTTTGAGATGTTGTATTAAGCAAGACTTTTTGATACTCAGCTGAACTGCAAGGGAGATCAGAGAGCAGCTCTAGTAGCCCAGCTTCCAGACTTGAATTTCTTGTCCCATGAATTGCCTTGGACTAGAGCAGGAACAATTTCACACACCAGTCACAATACAAACACCTCAGTTCTTTCAAAAGATAGCAGTGCTAGGAAGGAATTCCTCCTTTTCTGTTTTTCCTGAGTGTCCTGATTTAAAAGGAACACATAGACAATTAAGTGCCAGTGCATGAAGGGGCTTTATAAGACCTGTTTACAATACAGCAAACCACATAAGTGTACCCTGAGGACTAGGATTCAGGTTGTTTATATTTGGTGTGAACCCAGCAAACTGTCTGTTAGTGCCTATTCACAGTAAAAAGCCTTGAATTTTGCTAGAAAAATCTTGAAAATGTGTATTCTTAGCTAGAAGCATGGTCATGTGGTAATTTAAGTGAAGGATGTGGCACTAGTCTCCCATGCTGGATGGTTTACAACCTAAATAACCTTCAGACACATATACCCTTAATTTTAAGCAGAAGTCAGTGGAATGCCTATGTGTACAAATATTTTTTGAAATTAGAAAAAGAAATCGTGTAATTATATATTTCTTGGAGACTTGTTTTTGATGGATTGGGAAAAAAGTACTCTTCCTCTTTATTGTCCACTGGTGTTGTATTAGGGAAAGATATGCAATTATCTGTCCCACCTGGTGTCTGGGCAGACATTCCTTGTCACAGAAGCTGCAAAGATGGTTCAGGAGAAGACAGGCTCCTGCAGCTTATCCTGAAGCAAGGGACAGGAGAGCAGCCCCTATGACTCTTTGGAAGTAGCCCCTCAACAGCTGGTGAAGGAGCTGTCTGGCCGGGGCTATGGCTTGGTTTCATTACAGCAAACAAACAGTCCCAGAAGGGACTTGGATTTGGTAGAAAAAAGTCAATGGAGAGAATGTGTGAGCCACCTTCTGTGTAAGCAGAGGCAGTATGTTTTTAAAACATCAGACATGCACAGAGAACCCATCTATCAGCACTTCACCAAGGTGGATCACCACTTCAGCAAAAGCTCCCTCACTCGGCTTTTACTGGCACGCAAATCAGAAAAACTGCAGCGGCTCACAGGAAATGTGAATCCAACCCATGGCCATTGCCTGAGGATTTTCTTGGGATTTGATCTGTCAAATGTCATGCTTTACGCTCAGGACTCCTTGTTACTATGCTGTTACCACACAACCAAACCATGCACTGCCAGCATAGTCCCTGGCTTCTCTCTATCTCCACAGCCCTAGTATAATTTTTTTCTTTCCCCTCCAAATCTGACTATTGGCGTTGCAGCATCAGGGGAAGGCCAAAGCATGAGGCATATGGACCTGATGATTTTGGGGAAACTGCAGGGAGTCTCTTATTATCAACCACTCCACCATTGCACAAGCAGATGAAGGGAGATATGGAGGATAAGTGAACTGCTCCTGTATCCCATAGCCAATCCAAAGCAGGGATTTGGATTGTTAAATTGAAGAAGGCTTAATAAGTTTTTGCCAACAGTGCTTTCTATCATGAAGCTTCCTTTTAGTGCATGAAATATACACACAGTGCTCAATAAAAGCTGTCCATGTACTCTGTTAATCCAGTAGCTATGTAGGATCATTAAACCAAGGCACTCTAAATATTTATGACCTTTTATTTTTGAAAGAATTGCTGAACATATGCTCAATTCATGAAATTTTTACCATTAGTAAAAAATTATCATTTTTTACCATTCACATTAGTACCTCAGTAATTTTTATACAAAATGAGGACACATGAGTCACATTTCTTTCTTTCTATGGCTTTTACAAAAATGGACCAAAAAAGTTTTTAATAATAACTGAGAGGAGATAATGAAGAAGAGCAACTTCTTGGTCTCAGTGCATGGCCCTGTAGGTCAGGTTACACTGAATTTTTATGGTTGTGTCAGCTTCATATATCCTACAAAAATAGAAGTTTATAAAAGAAATGTTGACAGCACCTTAACACTAATGGTAGTATTATGATGCTACAATCTTCTTTGCTTTTCTTTGCATCAGTAATTATCTTTATTGTGTGTTTGAAATTGAAGTTTCTCATCTCTGTGTTGCACCAAAAGCTGATGGCTCTCAGCAGAATGCCATCATCACTGGCCAAGATGCACAGGAGCAGTGCCTTCTGCAGCTGCCATGCATTGGCCTGAAACATAAAATAAGGTTTTATGCCTAGCCTTTGCCCCTCCTACCCTCCTCAGATTTCAGGGCATGCCCTGCCCACCCATGGGCATATGCATGGTGCCCATGGTGCAGCAGGCTGAGATTTGGTCAGCTGATGGAAGGGCTAAGCATTTAGGGGAAGGCACGGCTTCATTTCCTGCATAAGAGCATTAGTGGGATTTTAGGAGAAGGGATGAAGTCTTTTCTCCTCTCCTTTTTCATGTGTTTGCCTGTCTACAACATCTCTTCAGAGCAGCTAGGTCTCTTTCTCTTGCTGTTTCCTATCTTTGAATGCTTGTCTTTTCCCATTCTTCCCTTTTACACTCTTGGACTGGTTTGGGGATTTTTTGGGGATTTCATGGACCCATTTATTTCATAATATCCTGGTGACTGCCAACTGATGACTGCCTCGGTGTGCTCATTTTTCCTCTTCCGCCCTTGAGAGCTCTCCTCTTGAGGGCTTCAAAAATAAAGTGTAGGGTCAGATCAGGATCTTCACTCCATGCTTCTTTTTTTTTTGGTTCCTGTGGTCTTCACACTGAGCAAGTGGGCTATGCATTGAACTATGCAAACCCAAAGCTAGAACAAGGGGAGGAAAAGTTGAGTGTGAACGCACTAGTACTTCTGGAGTCCTGCCTAAGAAACAAGGATGTGAGGAGGCAGGACTGCGCTTCATAAAGTCAAATTACCTTTGCAGGCTTAATCTATATTTATAGTTAACTCTGATGTGCGATTTGTTGGCCGGAAGTGGCCTTATTTGCATTCTGGGGAATCATCCATGGGCACAAAAGCATATGGCTGGCTTCTGTGTACACTGTGTGGCATGCAAAATTCATCCACCATGAGGAGAGTTTTCCTGCATCCAGAAGGAACACATTTCTGTAACAAACAGTAGGAAAACACTATAATGGGCACATGCTTATCTGCAAAGAGGTCACAAATATGAAAGATATACTCAGGCTTCAGCTGGCCTACCAGACAGTCCTTATTAATGAGGGATCTCTGAGGAAAGCAGTTAAACCTCATACAGAGAGTCCCTGCTGAATGCTTATGTGCAGGAAGTCGAATTTAGTTAAAGCAATATTGGCATTCTGCTTCAGCAGAGAATTTCAGGGTCTGGGTTTTTTTTTTTTTTTGGTTGTTATTTCCTGCATTGTTCCACAAAGCATAAATTTATTCAGCTTCCTTCTTATTTCATTATGACAAAGCCTCAGGCTTTCTTGAGTAATAGGTCAGTGAGGTTTGATACAGTTTCTCATATGAGCAGGAAGAATCCCAAGGCTTTCATGTACCTCCCTAAGGTAAATGTCTTCACAATGGTTTCAAGTGAGGGAACTAGTCATGGTTGTTGTTGTGCATTGTGCTCTTTGAACTGAGTATTCTTGATTTTCTTCCCAGCAATGATTCTCTTTAAAAAATTTTTTTTTCCTTTGCAGAGGGAAATCTATGCTGTGCTTACACACAAAAAAAGACTTGTTCCTAACAGCATAAACTACTACAATCTGATGCAAACTGGCAGAATCACACCCACTCTGTTAGTAATTCTGTCTCTCTCTTTCTTTTCCCCCTGCCCCTTTGCCCCAGCTAGATTAAGGGGAAGGGGAAGGTTTGCATTCACCTTGAAATTCTGCACCTGCAGTGTTTTCATGGGTTCCAACCCAGGCAGACTGAGTACCCATCCTCCATGCTGTGTTCACAACAACTCTACAACACGAAGGGCCTGACCCCAAAGCACTGCCTGAAATGAAGCCCTACCCTATGACTCCTCCGGTACCCCTCACAAGATGCTCCCATTGATGCACACTGATCACTCACGAGGTCTGCCTTGATCCTCCTGCTGCTCCTGAGCACTTCCCAAATTTGGCTCTGTAGCAAATAAAGGCGTGTCTCTAGGATGAAGGAAGGTATACCAGTCAGCAGCCAATTTACTGAAAACTGTCTTTTCAGCTAAAAGAACTAGATCTGGAATAAATTGTGCTCCCACACTACAAAAACAAATTATCCTTTTTATGTCTGAAATGAATCCTGGGGTTAATTACTCAGTTAAAAAGAGCAGCCCAAGACTCCAGATGCTGTTACCCTCATGAAAATCCTCCATAAAAACCTTGTTCCTGAAGACTCAGGTGTCAACTTAAAGACTTTTATTGCTGATGAGTACAATCCATCCTCATTGAAATGCATTAACCATGGAACAATAGAGGTCTTCATGTAACTGGCCTTTGCTATTTTTTTAACAGGCTAGAAAGTCAGCTTTGAGCTCCAGTTGGTGCTTGTAAAGTATTGGAAAGAAGAGAAGATACTTCCATTTATCATTGTAAATAATCTAGGCCAGTGGTCTCTTGCCATGAGCTGCCTGTCTTCCCTGTCCCTATCTACCGTTCCTAGGGTACAGAGGAAGCTAGTGTCCTTTCTCAAATGTATATTTCTACTTGCTGGCTTCCCAAGTGAGAAAGATAAATGAGAGTTATTTACAGCACTGAAAGTTAGAGCCTTGACCCCTGCTATAAACTGTTGGTTTTTTCCCTTGCAATTCAGGGGTGGGGAGAAGATGCCTTATAAGACACAGCCTTGTTTCCATTAAATGCAGAAGGAGAGGAATCTACATAGCTTTAGTGGTTGCAGCGAGTTAGGTAATAGCCTGGGTTTGGAGGTAGTGGGACCTAGCATGATTAAAAGGACAAAATAATTTTACAGGGGATGACTGTACTGGGTTGTATTGCCCCTGGAAATCCCTTTACCACAGATGTGGAACCTCATGTCCACAGCAGGAGGTGAGATGGGGAGTGAGCTGTTGCACTGGCTGGTCCCTCTGGAGCAGGAGGACAGCAGGGGACACAGGGAGGACAACAGAGCCTCAAAAAGAATTGAAGCTGGTCCACACTGATGAGATTTATAGGAAGGGGGAGTGTGCTGTCCCGTCTTTTATAACTCATCACCAAGAATCTCTGAACCAACTGACATGCAAGAGGTACAACTTCAGAAGGAAAATCAAGGTGGTATTTTGTTATCTTCACATGCCTCAGCTCTAGGATTGTTTAACATTATTTAAGCTCTGACTAAAACAGAAGATACCCCTGAACCTTCTTGTGCCTGGTGGATGCTGGACCATGGTTAGCTGAACAGGATGTGGACAGTGGACCTTTTCATATCGTGTAGGCAGTTCTCCAATTAACCCTCAGCACCAACATGTTTGTTCACCCTTCTGCTAAGGCTAGCTCTGGTATAATTTTAGCCAGTACACCCCCTGCCACAATTCCAGTTTAGGAAAGTAAAAAACAGCCTCTACAGTAACATAACATTTCTGTGGCAAATCACAGAGTCGGGGCAGACTGAAATAAAACTATTATAAATTGTAGAGGAGGGAATTCTTCTGGCAGGTCTGTTTTCTTCCAGATGCTTAGTTGTAGTGGCCAGAATCCACATGTACAAAATTTCCTATAATGCTTTATTGCCTCATGGGGTTTTTTTTGGGGGGAGGGCAAAAAGTTATGTGACAGAGAGTGTCTGGCAAGGGCATATTATAGTTTGCAAAGCCCTACATGGCAGTGGTTTCAAAAGAAACCCTTTTTCTCTGCCACTTATAGAATAGGATATGTCTCCCCTTGGCATTTGCCTTTTCTGCAATGTTTTGGCTAAGAAATGGAGTACTTCCTTCAGCACAATATGAGTGCACCGTCTTTCAGCTCCTGTGACTTAGGTGTTTAATAGTCTTTAGGTTATTGCTTAATAGCGGTGGGTGAAGGATGAGGCCCTGAATCTTTAATTTCTTCATCTGGCTTTTGATCCCTCATGGACTGAAACAGGTGTTACTCGGGCACGTATTTCATTACTTCCAGTAAGTCTAGTCTTGCAAAGAGGTTGCTCTGTCTCCTTCTTGGGCTTCCTAAGCCCCCATGGTACTGAAGTACATAGATCTTCATTGTGCTGTGTAGTGGGTACAGTAAAAAAAAAAAAAAAGCCAGTGGAAAACCACTTTTGCTTCCATACATACATACTGTTCAAAAATATATTTTGCAGTATCAGGTGGGAATATGGATATAAATGGGTCCATTCTGAGTTTTCCTATAACTGGACTGGAATACAAGCTTCAGCATTGACACATGCTCCGATCTGTGTCTTAGAAGGAAAACCAAGGAGTAAATACCTCATGTCAAGGATTATAAGTGTATGAAACTGGATAGCGATAGCACTTTCTAGTAGCTGGTATGACAAAGCTGAACTGTGAAATATACTGTTGTGCGTCTACAGCAGCTGGTGAAGTAGTATTAAATCCTAAAGGAATATCACTATTCACTGATCACAGATGCCTTATTCAGATGGGCGATAAGCACTAGCACGCTATTTTCTACAACTCTCAGCCAAGCCTCTGTCCTCTGTAACAAAAACTTCTGGCCTTAATGGTGTTTATTGTGTTGGCCAGACTGCTAACACAATGTGACCAGCCAGGATACCATATACAAGTTGGGCATGAGGGCCAGGGTAAAGATATAAAAGAAAGGAATGCATTTTGCACCTTACAAAGTGGGTGTTCTACTGACCCAGTGCCACTGCTGGTGTTAGTCTGTAGTCTGAACACATGGCCCTCCAGAAACAGACCTTGGGCAAAAGAAGTTGTCTGAGCGAAATCTGTGACATAGGAAAACTCCACATAAAGGAAAACGGATAAACAGACAAGACAACACTGGACAGGAAAGGGGAGGAGGGAACCTAGCACATTCAAATCATGTTGCAAATGAGCTTGGGAATGACTCCAAATGCAAGTAGAAACATTGCTTACTTGTCTGCAGTCTGAAAAATTTCCTGCTTGCTCACATGCCTCCAAGACTAGATGCTGACACGCTAAATTTTGTGCAACTCCTCTGATGCCTTTAAAAGTCAAATATTTTGACTTTTATCATTTATCTAAAATGAATATCTGTTATGAAATTATTGTTGTGCACTTGACATTTTAAACATATTATCCGATTAAAAAATCAGCAACATCTGCTACCCTGCACTAAACTTCCTGTAACTAAAGATGCGCAAGCCCTGGAGATTCAGCATTATGTGGAATAGATTTGTTTAATATAATTGAACATAATTGTGCATGTAATGTTTTAACGTAATATTACTCAGCAGATGTGCAAATAATAGCTAGGTTATTTGCCACCAGCCATATGCTGGTGATATGACAGAAGCATCATAATACTTGGCAAGACAAGTTCATTAGTCTGAGTGACTGGACCAATGCACTGAAACTGATATTTGTTGGTGACCTGGGGACACTAATGTGTGCCTTGAGGAAACACCAATGTCTTAGTCTGGCAGAGAGCACATAATAAGATTTTTTGCCCTCTGTTGGCAAGAGATCCTGAGCGCTACTCTCAAATAGGCAGCTAGTAATTTCACTGACATAGATACTTAAGATGAGGCTGTTGTGAAACTCAGGACAAGTTTATTACATAAAACAGGGACCACAAAGTGAATACTTGTTTGTTTGATGACTTTGGATTATCTCATGAAACTCACTAGGAAAAAGACACAAAATTCAGTTTTCATTTATCACAATTCTGGTCTGAAACATATTTCAGACTTGTTTCTGTTTAAAGAAACTACTTATATTTGGGATTCTGAAGAAAACAGCATTTCTAGTTACAAAAGGCAATTGTTGTGAAGCTGGGAAAATATACTAATTCAAAAGAGATGGACAAACACTACCATATCTCTCTTAGTAGCCCAAAGGAAGAAAGAAAAAAAAAAAAAAGCTATTTTGCCAACATATCACAGAATCATAGAAGTACAGAATCATAGGGTTGGAAAGGACCTCAGTACCTACCTTCTTCCAGTCTTCTTTGGTCAAATACTCCTGCATATTCAAGGACTAATAAAATTAGGCCCATGGACTTTCAGTAGAAATTGGGTGCCTCTCTGTATTTCTTAGGTATTTAAAGACCCTTAAATCTGACCTCCTAATGGTCTACTGTCTAATCGCTGATCTTGCAATACTGAGCTCAGTAAGGCATTTGCGACGATAGAGTGTATGCCTTCCTAAGGATTAGGCTTCCCTCTTTTGTCCTGTTTTGAGAACACCCTGGACTTAATAGTAACCGACATAAGAATATAAAATGAAAACATGAAATAACGGTGTGCATTTGTATAGCGGACTGTCCCTAACATTATATACCATAAAGGAGGATATTGGCTGCTATTAGGCTGGGATTACGAATGGTATGTGTTAGGTCTGGTATGTCAGGGGCAGCAGTTCCTGTGGTCACATATCTATGGCTGCTAAGCCTCTCACCTCTGGGTTTAAAAGTGATATTTGAAGACAGGCAGGTGGGTAACAGAGTAATAAGGGATAACTGGGATAAGAGATAAAGGGGATGACAACTATTCCTCACAGAGACTTAATGAAGATGTGCTGGCTAGTTTAAAGGTCTGTGTCTAAAGGTTTAAATGTCTAAAGGTCTGGAGAGTTAGTCAAGATGTAAGGGCTGCTCATAACAGGAATAAAATATCGTCGACAACAACGTGCTATCTTCAGCGTGACTGCGATACCCATTATTATAATAAATTCTTGTATATTGAATTCACTTTGACTGTGGTCTAAAAAAAATCCAAGGCCAGGAAATGTCAACTCAGGCAGAGATGTTGCGCATAATCAGACAGTTGCAGAAGAGTATTTCTTCTTTAGCAAACATGATTTTCTTCATCTGGTTCAAGACCGTAAATTTGTCACTCCTCCTGAGAGCTTACAAAGGTGTTAATATTTTTTAAGTTGTCATGTTCAGAAAGCTCTATCAACCCACTATCAATGAGTCAGCTCATCCAATCAATATCAATGGGACAACCGTACTATCAAATGTCTTTATTTCCCTTCTTCCACCTTATTATTCTTCTAAGAATTATTTAAATTTGAATTTGAAACCACACAACCTTTTGGAGCAGGGAATTATTTGAACCTTAGGTTAACAGCGGGTTCAAATGCTGACTAGATTGCAGCCAAGAATTTGTGCTAGTGCATCAAATACTTCATCACCATGTGCTGTAGTCAGAGGGATTGTGTGTGCTTTTAAAATTCGATAATACAGCACAAGAAAGATTCATTGTGGTTATCTAGTTTAATCTCTTGACTATCATCAGGAATCAAATTTTGCCCAGAGATTTTTAGCATCAAGGACTCAACTTAGACTACAGATGGATATTAATTCTATCTCCTAAATCTTCCCTCATTATTTTAAAAGTGAAAGATATTAGCCCAGTGATCTTTTTTAGTGACAAATTCAAAATTGTTCTATCATTCAGTTTCCTTCTCCATAATGGATATCATTTGAGGCAAAGCTGAACATTTCAAATCTGGATCTGTGTATTCCTCATTGTGTCAGTATTCAGGAACAAGGTATCTGCCTTAAGGTTCCTGTGTAAATGGGATGTCCGTCTTGGATCTCAAAAGAGTACTGTTTGGATGAAGTGGTCCCTCTGCAGCTTGGGCAGAGTCTGCCACTCCAGCAGACAGAGGTTCATGCAGCTCTTGAGGTCCCAGAGAAAATGTTGATGTATCGTTCTGTAGTGTTATGAGGTCACCTCTTCATCACAGGCTGTGAGTTAATATGTCCAATCCAGTGACAGCACGTTTTCAAAGTCAGTCTGCTCTCCTTAGGCACTTTGAAAATAGGATGCTATTGCACATGTCTATGTTAAAAAAGTATGACCTTAGCTTCTCAGATTTTATTCTCTAATAGGCTGAAGTGAACATTTCCTGACTGTCACAAGGTTTCATAGGCTCACATTTGCAAAAACTGAAGTCATAGTATAGTCCCTGCAGACCAAGACACAGCGTGACCCTTTATTAGTAGAGCTCTGCTTCTTGGGCAGGAAAGGAGGACCTTACCCTCTC